>JALPQI010031965.1:0-28588 GCA_025490895.1 Thaumatotibia leucotreta
TGGAATTTAACATAGTGCCCATAAAATGAAATGAAATAAATGTAAATACCTATTTAATGACACCACTTTCAGCTCTGTTGGTTCTTGGTCCACTCTCCATACAAATATGCCCATGGTCCTTTACCTGCATGCCAAACAAATTAAGAAGCGAACAGCTTTCCGTGGTTTGTTTGTAGTTATAACAAGATAACAATAAATAACGTGTGCGATACAGGCAATATAAACTCGTTGTCAACGGCGCAAGAGTGCGAGGTGCGGGCCGTCCGCACGCCGAGCAGGTGGCAGCCCGGCACCATAAGCGCGGGGAGTCAGTCAGCCATTTTGAGTGGACGCGGAACGCACGCTTGATGTTACGCAGCAGCCATGTCGGACTATTTTGACAGGCCTTTCCATCTGTGTCAGATGTTTTAAGCAGCATCCAAACGACACTTGTGTTCGTGGCTGTATAGCCCAATGCGGGAGAGGATCCCGCGTCCACACACACGACAGGTGTATGCTCCCCCAGGTGGTCGAGGGTTGGAGGCCTGCTCATGGCGCCTCATACGCTTCTTCTTTAGTGAGGCGAACCAGGATTTGTCGTGCTTTGACCATCATGGACAACGCGACGCCACATCGGCCGGTCTTCGGCCAATTGCTGCCATTGGTTGCATGGTATGTTGAAGGCAACCATGTCGCGCTTCACGTAGTCTTTAAAACGTAGCATAGGCCTTCCGACCGGCCGCTTAGCGTCTGCAACCTCTCCAAGCAAGATTTGAGTCCGTTTCATTCGATACACAAGCTGAAGCCACCTTAGTCGTCTCTTCTTTACTATGGCTGTGATATTTACTAGGGAGCTGCGCCTCGCCTAGAACAGACTCGTTTGTCACGTGATCCTTCCATGTGATGCCCAGTATGCTCCGCAAACAACGCATATGGAAGGAGTTCAGTCGGCGCTCTTGTTTTGAGTAGGTTGTCTAGGATTCAGCTACGTAAAGGAGAGTGCTTTTGGTACACACGTTTGGTAAATTAGCAGTTTTGTTTATACCGTAAGATGTTTGTTGTCCCAAGCCTTTGCAAGGAGCCTACCGACCGCAGTGGCCGCTCTACCGATGCGGGAGTCGATCTCTGCGTCAAGTGAGAGATTGCTCGACATGAGCAAGCCAAGGTAGCAAAACTTGCTGACCAACTCGAGAGGCGCGCCTTTGAGTGTGATCGTTGGTTGTTATGAACATCCTTGCGCTAGTATAACGGGTTTCTGCCGTTAATGGACATGGAAAAGATGTCATAAGATCTTGAAAATTTATCCATGATGGTCTGCAGCTGGGATTGATCGTCGCTCACAGTCAACATCGACATATTTGTTGACAGCCTTCTCTTTGCAGACGTGCATAGAGAAGGCTGTCAACAAATAAGTCCTGCCTATGTCGCTTTGACTTAAGCCTTGCTAGATTATACATCTGACCATCGGATCTTGTGTACAGATGTATGCCCTGTAGATCGTCTCCAAAAGCAACCTTCAAGAGTACAGAGAAGAGGATTCCGAAGAGAGTGGGTGCCAGTACACAACCTTGGCGCACGCCCCGGCGTACGTTGAAGGGAGCAGATGTTTCGCTGTTGTGGAAGATTGTGGCTTCCATACCCTCATGGAATGACTGCACTATCTTCAGGAGCTATCTATATATCTTTGTAGGACAACCCACACTAACAAGAACCGAGTACAGCCCCCTCTGCTCACAGTGTCAAAGGCTTTGTTAAGGTCGACAAAAGCCACGACCAGAGGACCCTTTTGCTCCCTACACTTTTCCTGTAGCTGCCTAAATATCATGTCGACAGTTGACCGTGGGCCCTAAAACCACATTGTGCCTCTGGATATACGCGGTCAGCCAGCTTTTGTAATTTAGCCAAAGTGGCCCTAGCAAAAGCTTTGCCGACGATGCTAAGAAGGGATATACCACGGTAATTGTTGCAATCACCGCGGTCACCTTTGCCTTTGTATAACGTGACGATATTAGCATCGCGTATATCTTGAGGTACGCATCCTTGTTCCTAGCATTTGGTCAGGTTGTTATGAAGGACGGGAAGGATACACTTAAGCTTAACGATTTCGGTGTAAATTTCGTCTTTGCCCGGGCTTTTACCGACTTTAAGCTGCTTGACGGCCAGATAGAGTTCCTCTACGGTAGGTGCGGAGTCTAGCTCGTGCCAAGTATCCAGGACCGGGAGTAACCCCATGACTTCTGGTTGAATGTCGACTCGACACGAGTAGAGACCGGTGTAGTGTTTCACTCATCTTGCCATTTGACGACTGCTGTTTGTTATGACAGAGCCGTCAACTTCCTTTAGAGGAGCCGTCTTTTTTTGGATAGGTCAAAGAGCTCGCTTAATACCTTCGTAAACACCGCCCATGTTTCCTGTGTCGGCACATGCTTGGATTTCTTGACAGATTTTTTGTCCAGTATGCATTTGCATCACACTGTCATTTTGATAGGAAAGCTGTAGAAAAACATGAAATGTGTGAACATATTTAAAAATTTTGAATAAACCCGTTATTTTTTAAATTTTAACTTGTCTCTTTCATTACGCCGATCACGCCGATTACGCCGCCGCCGCCGGCCATTTTCAGACCGGCGGCCGCCGCCGATGGTTTGGCCATCGGCGCACACCTCTAGCTCAGTGGCCGTTAATACTAGAAATCTGAAATTTGGTACAGGTATACATATTGATCATGCCAACAAAGTGATACAATAAAAAGTAGAAAAAAAAATTCTTTCGGGTACCTCCCCAATTGGTGATGTGGGGATGATTTTTTTTTATTTGCTGTAATCGTATAGTGTGGGGTATCATTGAATAGGTCTCTTAAAAAGAAAAAAGGGTCTTTTAAGAAAGTTTTTTTTCTAAAGTCAATATTTTCGGAGATAATAGCTCCAGATGAAAAAAAAAAATGTCCCCCTCTTACTTTTGATCCAAAGGTCCAAAAAAATCATGAATATTGGGCTGGCATAAAACTATTTCGAACATAATCGGCCCAGCCGTTTTTGAATAACTACGGAACCCTACACTGAGCATGGCCCGACATGCTCTTGGCCGGTTTTTGTAATTGATTTCAATATTTAATATATTTATTTTATTCAAAGACTGGCAGTGCTTAGGTGTCTATAGTTGGACTAAACGTCATACCATATTTAATAAAATCTTCACGTCAAACGTCATTCGTTTCGCTACTTCGCTACATGTTGTTCGTTACGGGTGCTCTTCGTGTGATTTTTCTCATGACCTGACTTGCCTACGGATTTCTGTTACCCCTTGTGATTTGGACGCTGATATTATCGGAACTGACAACTAACCGGCTACCCTTCAAGGACTTCGATTTGCATACGATTCAATTTTTGTTTATTTGTCTTTCTACGAGGTAAGTTTCTCTACTCCTATGTTGCGAGAAAAATTTACCTAGCCAACAACAGCTTACCGAGTGATGATGCTAAACTTGAGGAGATCTATTATAGGTTTTGCACAGAGAAGAGCATGCCCAGGGAGCTCGTGAAAAAAAACCTGATGAACGTCAAGGCGGAGCACAGCTCAAAATGCCTTGCTCAAAGAAATCGCGCCAGGAAAAACTTCGACGAGTTTCATGGCCTAGACATGCTCAGAGGGTGGGAGGGCGACCGCATTTAAATATTGCCCCTCAGGACCCGGAATGCACCATACTCTAATGACTGAGCCGGCAATAGATCTCCTCTTTCACCTACACACACCTCTCAACTCTAAAAAATAAACCGCTTATCGCAATAAATTATAAAACGCTGTACTAGCCACCAAAACTCTAACAGTTCAGCTTGCAACTGTAATTCCATTCCAAATGCATGTAATAAAAATGGAAATAGGATTAAGAAATGTCTGATGCACGCACCACCTGAAACCAATGGACGTCCCCCGAACGGGGGGCCTGGCGAGGGATGTCGCGAGCCAAGCCATGCCGGTGGACGACTGGATGAGGCGGTTGCTTCACCAGAAGCCTAAACGAAGAATGACTTTCTTCTTCGGCCTTTCAGCACTGGCTGGGGCAAGGATGTGGAGGGGCGCCGACTTGTCTAAAACTTGGCAGGCTGGTTTCCTTTTGGGACGCAAAGGAGGGCTCAACTGTCTGCAGGACGTCCGTCCCCACCATCCTAGCTTATTGTAAAACACCATCAATGGAGAGAAGCAAAATAAGAGAATCAGAATACTAGGAGGTAAAAGAAAGGGCTTCCAAGGGTAACCCCACCCAAAAGAAGGGCAGCCTATGCCCCACAGCGGTCAAAAGATCTCCGACCCTCCTCTCCATCACAGGCAAAAGATATAAGCAGGCAGCCTAGATATAAGCATACGCGCATCAGAAGACCCCATACCTCAAAGCGACTCCTAGATAAGGAATATGTAAGTAGGTACCCCGGAGAACCAAACGGGAGAATGCATGCTTCTCTCCCGGCCTTCCAGCAACTGGCTGAGGCAAGGTTCAGTGGGTAGTACCCCCTTCCTACCCAACCCCTTTTTTAACAAAACAATCTAGTTATTTTTTTTTCATTCACTTGTAAAACCGAATGTGACGTGTTAACTGGGTTTTAGCCGGTAAGAGTCCGGCACTGCCTGAGCCCTCCATTCTCAAGGTCCATGAGGATTTTCCCTGGTTAGCACACCTCATTCGAGATAAAATATTGAAAAAATAACTCATGTCTTTGCCCTTCTGGTGACAAATTTCATCATCATCATCATCATATCAGCCGAAAGACGTCCACTGCTGAACATAGGCCTCCCCCAAAGATTGCCACAATGACCGGTCCTGCGCCACCCGCATCCAGCGGACTCCTGCGACCTTCACCAGGTCATCAGTCCACCTTGTGGGGGTGACAAATTAAAAAAAAAATAGATTAAAACGTTTACCAACCCAGCAGACCCGTATATTATATCAGCAGAGCGTGCTCGTTTCCTTGACTGTTTAGAATGGGAGTCTGGCTCATGGCTACAGGCCTTACCTTCTAGAAATCTGGAAAACCTCTACTTAACAACAACACATTTAGGCTTCCTATCGCTCTGCGTCTAAGTGCTGCTTGTGTTGCCACGTATCAATTGTGGTGCTATGGTGACCAATAGGAGTTTGCATGGCCTGTCCTGCAGCAGGAGTGCTGGCCGTATCGCAAGCCACGCATCAAGTGGCGGTACACCTGCCTTCCTGGAGTGCACAGGTCTGGCCTGGAACCACGGTAAACCTGCCTGCGACCACGGGTAAAGTATCATGCCCGAAACGTCATGATATAATTAAACGTAAGTTTACGCGATTAACACTTTCACAACCAGGCTCAGGGTTCGCCAAATAAATTTCGTATACGTGATACGATCTACGACTAGCTTTTCTTAAATAAAGTAACGAAGTGTACAACAGAGAAACATCTTTTATATGAATATTTCATGAGTGCGAAAGAGACACAATCAATGAAACATGTACGATACAATTTTTGAGCAAGACATCCACATGATGGTGCTAAAATAACGTTATTATCGGTCTTAAAAATAGATCACGATGTCCCAAAAGAAAGTAATTAGACTTGCTAACTTTTCTGTTAGTAGCAGCCCTGAGGTAGCGAAGATGCAATGCGGGCAATCCGGCGTAGCATGTAGGTTTATAGCTCTTGCCCGCCTAGCGGGTACGCCGGCATCTGAGCGAAGTTTACGAGTGCCTACCTGGTGGGTACGCGGTGTCGAATGTGTTAAGACCCGTTTGTCTTTACAATATGGACGACGGTAAACGCCCGGATGGCATGACACTTGTTTCTAGGAAGCTGGGACGGGTTTTAGTATGGGACGCGGATGGAGCGGTTGCTGAAGCGGCTGAAAACCTCACGGTATATTCCGGTTGCATGCTGGAGCCGTTTGGGGTAGAGACCCTCGGACCTTGGGGATCTGGAGCACACTCAATTTTTAAGGAGCTTGGCAAGCGCTTGATTGAAGCTACCGCTGATCAGAAGAAATGCAGCCAGCCTTCTGGGCACATTACCGTCAGGCTCGGAGTTTGAACACATTTTTTATATGTAAGTATGTATTGTATAACCTTTTAAGATATGTAGTTTTTATTAAATAAAAATCTGTCAATAGAGTCTTAGATTGATGTAGGTACATGTTTTTTTTCTTTTCACAAGGTTTTATTACTATTAATAAAAAAAATAAAAGCTTTCTATTAACCCGTTACTTTTCCAAGACTACACATTTTCTTTACCTTTATTGTTATGTAGGTACTCGATCTTTGTATTGCCCTTGTTACCAATATAGCTATGTTCTCGTAACAATATAAAATAGAATCCAAGATGCATGACTGATTTAATTTCAGACTCTTTAAATTCATACTTGTGAGATTGGTCTTGATAAGTCAATTATGAAGAATAGTGCAAAACAGATACAGTCAGAAAAGCTTGTCTAAAAAAACTTACTGAAACAAGTTCCCAGTATAATTTGTTGGTTATGTACAAAACTTGGTTTTGTAAATGTTTTTACATGATTCTTATTTTGTTGTTTATGTATGTTTGTTTTTGTATTACAGGAACCTTAGTGATGAGTGACCTTGAACCTACACCTGCACCGTCACATAAACGAAGAAGGATTCCTGAGCCGCCATCTTTCCTTTTTTCGCCATTAAAAAAAAAGGCTAACCGTGGAGGAATGAGTTCCAGCGAAAAAACCATCGCTATAAATTTGTATAAGTTTTTTTTAAGGTCAGAGGAGGCTTACCCGGTCAAGGGAGAAATATTAAAAAATACTGCAGAGATCATGGGAACTTCTGAAAAAACCATTTCAAGAGTATTGAATGAATATAAATCTACTGGAAGAGTGATTTCCCCAGACCGAAGTAAGACGAAATATGAAGTCATAGAAAACCTGGATGACTTCACCCTCTCGGCCATAAAAAGGAAAGTACACCAATTTTACTTGGACAATCAATTGCCGACAATTAATAAAGTGTTAAAGGCGATAAACGATGACGAAGATTTACCGTCGTTTAAAAGAACGACTATGTTCAAAATAATGAAAAAAATAAAATTTAAATATTGCGAACGTGAGAGGCGAAGCATTCTTTTAGACCGACAAGATCTAATGGAATGGAGACAAAATTATCTTCAAAAAATAAAAGATTTTAGAATCGAAAAAAGGAAAATATATTATACCGACGAGACATGGGTTAATGCGGGACATACTGCGAAATATGTATGGTGCGACGACGAGATACAAAATTGTCGTCAAGCATTTTTAAGCGGGTTGACAACTGGTCTCAAAAATCCACAAAAAGGAAAACGCCTTATAATTACGCATATTGGGAGTGAAGACGGCTTTTTGGAAGGTGGAGAATGGATTTTTGAGGCCAAGAAAACTGATGCAGAAGGTGATTACCATGGTGAAATGGATGGCCACAATTACGAGAAATGGTTTAAGAAGGTATTAGAAAAGTTGGAGCCTGGTTCGGTAATCGTAATGGATAATGCCCCGTATCATTCTAGACAAGCAGAACAAGTACCAAACATGCAATGGCGGAAGGCAGATATACAAGCGTGGTTGCAAGAAAAAAATATTCCATTTACAGAAAGAGAAAAAAAAGCCCTATTATTGGCGAAGTTTAATAAAAAACAATACAAAAATAAAGTTGTGGACAAAATGGCAGCCGAGAAAAATGTTACCGTTTTACGCCTTCCGCCCTACCATTGTGAACTGAACTAGAGGTGTGCGCCGATGGCCAAACCATCGGCGGCGGCCGCCGGTCTGAAAATGGCCGGCGGCGGCGGCGTAATCGGCGTGATCGGCGTAATGAAAGAGACAAGTTAAAATTTAAAAAATAACGGGTTTATTCAAAATTTTTAAATATGTTCACACATTTCATGTTTTTCTACAGCTTTCCTATCAAAATGACAGTGTGATGCAAATGCATACTGGACAAAAATCTGTCAAGAAATCCAAGCATGTGCCGACACAGGAAACATGGGCGGTGTTTACGAAGGTATTAAGCGAGCTCTTTGACCTATCCAAAAAAAGACGGCTCCTCTAAAGGAAGTTGACGGCTCTGTCATAACAAACAGCAGTCGTCAAATGGCAAGATGAGTGAAACACTACACCGGTCTCTACTCGTGTCGAGTCGACATTCAACCAGAAGTCATGGGGTTACTCCCGGTCCTGGATACTTGGCACGAGCTAGACTCCGCACCTACCGTAGAGGAACTCTATCTGGCCGTCAAGCAGCTTAAAGTCGGTAAAAGCCCGGGCAAAGACGAAATTTACACCGAAATCGTTAAGCTTAAGTGTATCCTTCCCGTCCTTCATAACAACCTGACCAAATGCTAGGAACAAGGATGCGTACCTCAAGATATACGCGATGCTAATATCGTCACGTTATACAAAGGCAAAGGTGACCGCGGTGATTGCAACAATTACCGTGGTATATCCCTTCTTAGCATCGTCGGCAAAGCTTTTGCTAGGGCCACTTTGGCTAAATTACAAAAGCTGGCTGACCGCGTATATCCAGAGGCACAATGTGGTTTTAGGGCCCACGGTCAACTGTCGACATGATATTTAGGCAGCTACAGGAAAAGTGTAGGGAGCAAAAGGGTCCTCTGGTCGTGGCTTTTGTCGACCTTAACAAAGCCTTTGACACTGTGAGCAGAGGGGGCTGTACTCGGTTCTTGTTAGTGTGGGTTGTCCTACAAAGATATATAGATAGCTCCTGAAGATAGTGCAGTCATTCCATGAGGGTATGGAAGCCACAATCTTCCACAACAGCGAAACATCTGCTCCCTTCAACGTACGCCGGGGCGTGCGCCAAGGTTGTGTACTGGCACCCACTCTCTTCGGAATCCTCTTCTCTGTACTCTTGAAGGTTGCTTTTGGAGACGATCTACAGGGCATACATCTGTACACAAGATCCGATGGTCAGATGTATAATCTAGCAAGGCTTAAGTCAAAGCGACATAGGCAGGACTTATTTGTTGACAGCCTTCTCTATGCACGTCTGCAAAGAGAAGGCTGTCAACAAATATGTCGATGTTGACTGTGAGCGACGATCAATCCCAGCTGCAGACCATCATGGATAAATTTTCAAGATCTTATGACATCTTTTCCATGTCCATTAACGGCAGAAACCCGTTATACTAGCGCAAGGATGTTCATAACAACCAACGATCACACTCAAAGGCGCGCCTCTCGAGTTGGTCAGCAAGTTTTGCTACCTTGGCTTGCTCATGTCGAGCAATCTCTCACTTGACGCAGAGATCGACTCCCGCATCGGTAGAGCGGCCACTGCGGTCGGTAGGCTCCTTGCAAAGGCTTGGGACAACAAACATCTTACGGTATAAACAAAACTGCTAATTTACCAAACGTGTGTACCAAAAGCACTCTCCTTTACGTAGCTGAATCCTAGACAACCTACTCAAAACAAGAGCGCCGACTGAACTCCTTCCATATGCGTTGTTTGCGGAGCATACTGGGCATCACATGGAAGGATCACGTGACAAACGAGTCTGTTCTAGGCGAGGCGCAGCTCCCTAGTAAATATCACAGCCATAGTAAAGAAGAGACGACTAAGGTGGCTTCAGCTTGTGTATCGAATGAAACGGACTCAAATCTTGCTTGGAGAGGTTGCAGACGCTAAGCGGCCGGTCGGAAGGCCTATGCTACGTTTTAAAGACTACGTGAAGCGCGACATGGTTGCCTTCAACATACCATGCAACCAATGGCAGCAATTGGCCGAAGACCGGCCGATGTGGCGTCGCGTTGTCCATGATGGTCAAAGCACGACAAATCCTGGTTCGCCTCACTAAAGAAGAAGCGTATGAGGCGCCATGAGCAGGCCTCCAACCCTCGACCACCTGGGGGAGCATACACCTGTCGTGTGTGTGGACGCGGGATCCTCTCCCGCATTGGGCTATACAGCCACGAACACAAGTGTCGTTTGGATGCTGCTTAAAACATCTGACACAGATGGAAAGGCCTGTCAAAATAGTCCGACATGGCTGCTGCGTAACATCAAGCGTGCGTTCCGCGTCCACTCAAAATGGCTGACTGACTCCCCGCGCTTATGGTGCCGGGCTGCCACCTGCTCGGCGTGCGGACGGCCCGCACCTCGCACTCTTGCGCCGTTGACAACGAGTTTATATTGCCTGTATCGCACACGTTATTTATTGTTATCTTGTTATAACTACAAACAAACCACGGAAAGCTGTTCGCTTCTTAATTTGTTTGGCATGCAGGTAAAGGACCATGGGCATATTTGTATGGAGAGTGGACCAAGAACCAACAGAGCTGAAAGTGGTGTCATTAAATAGGTATTTACATTTATTTCATTTCATTTTATGGGCACTATGTTAAATTCCATTGCAAAACGGAGATATTTGTATTTTAGTCAGAGTAAATACTATGATGAATGGTGTCTGGACGACGGTGATTTACTTAGAGAGTTCCCGCAGAACGCTTTACTCATATAAAATCATCCAATGGAATTCAACTTTGCACCCGTAGAATAAAATTAAGAACATAAGCAGACCTTTTTAATGACACTACTCCCAGCTCTGTTGGTTTTTGGTCCATTTTGACGCATAGTCCTTTGCTTTATATTAAATAAATTTTAGGGTAATGATGCGTGATCTACCTAAGTACCTACACGAAGTGTGAGAAATATAATCTTGGATACTTCTAATGACGTGTTGCAATGTACGCACATAAAACAGATAAAAAAAATTACGAATTATTTTCACGCCGATTTCACGCCGGTGAAAACATCGGCGGCGGCGGCGTGGCTAAAATTACCGGCGGCGGACGCCACGCCGATCGGCGCACACCTCTAAACTGAACCCAATAGAATTGATATGGGCTCAATTAAAATCATATGTGGGGAGAAATAATAAAACTTTTAAATTGCCCGAAGTAAAAGAATTAGTGAGGCAAGGCTTGCATGAAATTGGTACGGAGTCGTGTAAAAAATGTATCGAGCATATTATTAAAGAAGAGGACAAGATGATGGATCTCGATGGAATACTAGACGAAGCATCAGTGGTACCGACCCCGAGTTTTATAATACACGTACCAGAAGAAAGTGAAAGTGAGACTTGTAGTGACAGTGATTAAAAATATTTAAAAGTACATAATTTCGACAGTTTAACCCATACATCCATCTTTACCGCACTGCAGGACCAAGGCATAGAATCCACTTACGTTCACCTTATCCGTCACCGGCGAGTCACTCAGGCATAATTATCTCCGGTTGTTCTCAGATTGCTAACACCGAGTACTTGCACAGACATAACCTCGTAGCCAGTATTATACACCAGCAGCTTGCACTTTGATACGGCCTTGTGGGCATCGAAGTGCCATACTATAAGGACATAGCTACACCAGTTCTTGAAAATGGTCGTGCCACGCTCTATTGGGATCGACCTATCATCACGGACAGGACTATTGTAGCCAATAAGCCTGATATCGTGCTGGTAAATCGATCGCAGCGCCGGGTCGTGCTCGTCGACGTCACCATCCCCCATGATGAGAATCTCGTGAAGGCCGAGAAGGATAAGTCCAGTAAATACCTAGACTTGGCCCACGAGATAACCGCCATGTGGGATGTTGACTCGACGATTATAGTCCCGATAGTCGTTACAGCGAACGGTTTAATAGCAAAGAGTCTCGACCAACATCTTAAGAGTCTCTCGCTAGATGGCTGGATCAAGGGTCGGATACAGAAGGTCGTCCTGGACACGGCGCGGATAGTCCGTCGGTTCCTCTCTCTGCGACCTTAACCACCGGCAGCTTGGGCCCGCCCCGTTGCCGGCGGCACCCTAGTTTAGGTTTTTTATAAAGTGTTTATATTTTATTGTTTTTGTATGTTGTATTGTATTTTAATTTTATATTCATTTTATAAAAACCCTAAGCTAAGAGAGAAGTTAAATAAAGAGAATAATAATAATATCATTTTATTTCCTAACCTTTCCTTACAATGAAAAAAAAAATAACCATAGTTTTTATATAATATTGTACTAATTAATTCTCTTCCTGACAGACGATGCAAAATCGATAATCCACTATATGCGTAAGTAGTGAAATTATATCGCTGACATTTCATTATATCGACATTTCTAATCACTAGTGATTGTCTTTGATCATCGTTAACGTTTTGTTTGTTTACATGATAAGACATCATATCATGTAAACAAACATTTTCTGAAAACATTATCACACTTTTCTCTGCAATTACACAATGATCATCACGTCAAATGTTGTTGCATACTTAAAAAACCTCGCAAAGTATTTTATTCACTCAAAAAATCACTAAAAATATCATTTCTCTAAAGATTTTCGTCAATAAACGCTGTTACGCTCGGATAACTTTAAAAACTCCCGACATTGATGTGACATTGCGATGTCTAGATTGTCTATGTACTGTAATGTTGGCATGACAATATATCGATATTAATACTTCAAGTACAACTTGGGAAAAATGCAATTAAAATAAATTGCAGTAATTAACCAAAATTGTTGTAGTTGATTTCAATATTTATTTTATTCAAAGACAGGCTGTGCTTAGTTGTCTATTGAATATTTAATAAAATCTTCACGTCATTCGTTTCGCTACTTCGCTTCATGTTGTTGGTTACGGGTGCTCCTCATATGATTTTTCTCATGACTCTAGTGGCGCCTTCGTTGGAGTGACAGAGAAAAATCCTCGAAATTTACGAAATTCGAAGTTCGCGGTAGGGCCGCTGGCTTGCCTGCGGATTTCTGTTACCAATATCTTTTTATTTTCTACCCTTTCTTTACAATAAAAAAATAAATATTTGAGTAACCATAGTTTTTGATATAATATTGTACTAATTAATTATTTTCCTGACAGACGATGCAAAATCGATAATCCTCTATTTACGTAAGCAGTGAAATGAGGGTTTTCGATATAATTGTTCTGCCACCAGGCGGCGCTTCGTACGCACCTGGTCTCGACAGCTGTCAGATTCATACTATTCATAGGCACCTGGGCCTATAATATTAAATTCTATTTTATTTGGAAGAGAATTGATTTTGTAATGGATTACGACTAATACACGGTCGTCGAACTGAAGATGGAGCTATAAAACAGGCGCGCAAAGTCATTGGTATTAAAAATAATTACTTTAACTTTGTTAATTTCATGGGAATTGACTTGGAACTGTTTTTTTTATTTATTTTAGAAAACAATATTCCTAAAGTAATGGTTTTCAGAATAAATAAACCTATAAATGTATAGAAAATTAAATGCGCGTATTAATTTTGACAATTCGACAAAACCCCCGCTCAGTGCTGCCATCTCACCTCCCCATAGCGGCAGAAAAAGTATCAAAAACCCTCATTAAGCTGACATTTCATTATATCGACATTTCTAATCACTAGTGATTGTCTTTTGATTTTTGATCATCGTTGACGTTTTGTATATTTTGCTTGGTCTGTGGTTTGTTTACACGATAAGACAAGTAAAGATGAATAGACCTTACACATATTTTATTTTGAATTCCAATTAATATAATTTAGTTTATTTATATTTATATATAATTATTTCACGTACATGTCTGAAGATGATACTTTTTATTCTGCCAGCAACGATAGTTCGACTTTTTTATCTCTTGATTCTTTAAATTCGTCACACACTTTAAAGCATATTTTTGTTCGGGAATTCGACACTAGCCACTTTAATGTATGCCACATCAACGCCCAAAGCATACCGTCCCATTACACAGATCTTATTGATACTTTCCAAACTGATCTTATTCACGCAGTGCTGGTATCCGAGAGTTGGTTAAAACCATCGCTTGACTCAACGTCTTATGCTCTGCCTGGATATGTTTCAGTAAGAAATGACCGTACTGGAAAGGGTGGCGGCGGTGTGGCCATTTACCTTAGGAGCTCTATTCCGTATAAAATCTTGCACTCCACGCAATCTCTCTACTCTGAGTCTGCAGAATGGATCTTTCTTGAGGTAAATGTCAAAGGTGTCAAGGCCGTTCTTGGTGTAATTTACTCCCCGCCAACAATTGATTATTTTTCTGACTTGGAACTTGTCCTTGAATCACTGAGCACGGATTACACACACCACATAATAATGGGTGACCTCAATACCAATCTTTGTAAAGATTCGCCTTACAGCCGTAAACTGAGAGATCTAATCCAGTCAGTAAACTTCTCTCTCCTTCCTCTGGATCCAACTCATCACACTGGTACTACTGACACTTGGCTGGACGTCATTCTGGTGTCGTCCCCTAATCTTGTCGTGAAACATGGACAACATTTAGCACCTGGTTTTTCTCATCACGACTTGATTTATGCGTGTTATAAAATTAAGCCTCCGAAATATAAGCCCGCACTCATAAAAATGCGTAGTTTTGCCAAGATGGACTCCGGTGCCTTTTCTAGGGATGCAGCAGCTATCGATTGGGAACCGGTGTTTTCTGCTCCTTCGGTTGACGTCAAGGTGTCGCTCTTTAACGCCGCAGTGTTAGGTATTTTCGACAAACACGCCCCTGTACGTACTGTTCGTGTCAGGCGTCCCCCGGCGCCTTGGATCACCGAAGGTGTTCGCATGGCCATGAGGAGAAGGGATCGGGCCTTCAGACTTTATAAGCGCCACCGTACTGAGGATAACTGGATGTTGTTTAAGCAAGCCCGCAATCGATGTAATCAGATGGTGCGTACAGCGAAGCGCCGTTACATTCACCACAATGTGTCCTCTTCCTCTATAGCCGATGTTTGGAAGTTCCTTAAATCACTGGGTCTGGGAAAACAAACTAGTGAATATGATGGCACTCCCTTTTCTCTTGATGAGCTCAATAGACACTTTTCATCTGCTCCTTCCGTTACCAGCGACATTAAAGTGATAACCCTCTCATTTATTTCATCCCTACCCTCTTTTTCATCTGTTTATTTTTCTTTTCATGCTACCTCTATAAAGGAAGTCAAAAATATTGTTCGAGCCATCAGATCTAAAGCCGTCGGATGTGATGATGTGAGTCGTCACATGATAGCCTCAATTCTTGATTGCGCGCTTCCTGTGATCACTCACATCATTAATTTTTCTTTGTTAAATGGCGAATTCCCTGCACTCTGGCGAAATGCATTTGTGATTCCCCTTCCCAAAACGAATAATCCAACCATTCTATCTAATTTCAGACCAATCTCAATTCTTCCATTCCTGTCGAAGATCGCTGAAGCTGTGGCCCACAAACAACTCTCTAACTTCGTACACTCCAATAAATTGTTGAGCCCGTTTCAGTCTGGTTTTCGGCCTAGCCATAGTACTTGTACTGCATTAATAAAAGTGACTGAAGATATTAGACGCGGCATGAAGGATCAATTGGTCACAGTACTTGTTTTAATTGATTTCTCCAACGCCTTCAATACTGTTGACCATGGCATCCTCCTTGCTCTTTTGCAACGCATAAACATATCCTCTTCAGCTCTTGAATGGTTCTCTGCTTACCTTGGGGGCCGGAAGCAAGCAGTCCGAGTTGGCCAGTCTCTTTCGGATTGGTGTGACCTAGCAACTGGCGTACCCCAAGGAGGTATTCTCTCTCCGCTTCTCTTTTCCATTTTTATTAATTTCTTAACTTCGGAGTTTCGCTGTGCATACCATCTGTACGCCGATGATTTACAGCTTTACGGCCAATGTAAAGTAACTGATGTGTTAGGTATCATAGAAGAGTTAAATAAGGACCTCTTACATATTCAGAAATGGTCAGAAAAATTCGGCCTGTTTGTAAATCCCGCCAAGTGTCAGGCTATTGTCGTTGGTAGCTCTCGGCAGCTTGCCAAGTTAGACCTTATTTCGATTAGGCCCGTGCAGTTCAATGGCACCCCCATTCCATTTAGTTCTAGTGTTAAGGACTTGGGTGTGCACTTGGATTCCACTCTGAGCTGGAGGCCGCAGGTTGCCGAGATCAGCCGGAAGGTTACTGGAGCTTTGCATGCGCTTAACAAACTTAGACACTTCTTGCCGGTTAAAACCAAAACATTGTTGGTAAGCAGCTTGATTTTGCCCATTATCGACTACGGTGACGTGTGTTATCCAGACTTAAATGTAGAACTTCTCAAAAAATTGGAACGTCTCCTTAATAACTGTATCCACTTCATCTTCTGTCTTCGGAAATATGATCATGTGTCCTCATTTCGCACACAGCTCTGCTGGCCCCCTATTCGTCACAGGCGTAATACTCGCATGCTCTGCACCCTTTACTCCATTATCAATGACCCAAATGCCCCTGAATATCTTAAATCTTTCTTTAATTTTTATGGTGTCTCTCGTGACCGTGAGCTTCGCTCAACCGGCAACCTTTCTCTTTCTATCCCAGTTCATCGTACGGGCTTTATGTCCAACTCATTTGCCATTCAGGTGGCCCGCCTTTGGAACGGTTTACCTTTTAATATTAGGAAAGCACCGACCAAGTATGCTTTTAAAAAATCTGTGCGTGATTTCTTTTCTGGCAGCTCTAAGAATGATTAGGTATCTGTCTGACAAGTCGTATATTATATGTATATAATATGTATTTATGTGTAGGTATATATATTAATATTTATGTATGTATGTCATAGGTATGTAGGTATTAATAGCTTACTACGTGTTTCCAAATGCACCACCTACAATCTTTTCTGCTTTGCCTTAAGGTTGACTGGTAGAGAATGCCTCATAGCATTAAGTTCGCCTTTTGTACATTAAGCTGTTCTTTTGTGCAATAAAGTCTAAATAAATAAATAAATAAATAAAATGGTATTTGACATAACATTAATATATTATAGAGATACATCAAGTCCTGCCGTCCAAATTTAATAAAAACACGATCCAACAATTTATACTTCAGTAAGACACCGAGCACACATCCATAAATAAACTACGAATGCACCACTCTCATTCTACTAATACTCGAATCTCTGAAAAACTAAGCAGTGGAAATATAGCAGAAAGAAAAGACATTGCTAAGCAAAACACTTTTCCTTTCATGATAGTTGTAAGTAGGCCGCGACACAGTCAAAGATACTGCATAAACAAAAACACTTTCACATTCGGAAAGTGTTTCAAATATTGTCCCTAATAAACTTACGTAGTGGAACTAGTGGAGAATCAACATTCTTAATGCGTGATTGATGACAGCTGAATATAGGGTTGCCAGCGATATTGGAGATTATACTTTACGAGATTAATGGAAAAGTACCAACACACTCTTTTTGAAGAAATGCATGGGTCCTAAATATTCCCTACTTGGCTATGACCAAGTCGATTTTGATAATGATAACTGGACCAATCAACCTTTACATCGACGTATTTTCTGTCTCCTGCGTTACTTTTCATGAACTTACAAATGTATGTACGTCAATTAATACTATATACATATTTACAATGAAAAACCGTATCGGTGTGAACGTGTGTGAGACCTAACGCATTTTTTTTAGCAAATTTTATGAAATTGTCACCTGCGTAACCGGACAAAATAGTGACGGTCTAAAAGTTGATTCCCACCGTGATCAAGCAAGTCACAAAGTGATTCCAATACGACGTTTGACTTAAATCTACATTTGCAGTGAAAAAAAAAACAGCCTAATCGCTGAATCATCGCGGCGCATCATACATATTATAAATGTCAAAGCCGTTTTTAAATTAATATGCAAATTATAAAAAATATATGCAAATTTATTTATGATACCTTCGAAACCGATCGTTTGATACAGTTGCGGTTTTTCATAAAGCATTTATTGTGATGAGCGACTAGCGGCCCATGCTGAAAAAAATATGGGTCATTTGAACCACAAGGTGACCTATCTAGAACGATATAAGAGCATAAAATAATAAGATTCAGCACTATGCCGTCACTTGTAAGCTGTCCAACTGACTCCTGGTGAGAATTTAAAAGTACAGGTAGAGTGAGTACATTTTGGTCATATATTTTTGTACGGCATTCTTACCACCGACAGATCCATGAAAAATAATAAGAAAACGCACAGTGCCGTACAAAAATTGTGCGCCACAAAGTCAGATTTTTTTTTATTTTCCTACAATCAAGAGGGTAAATTTGGTCATTTGATTTTGTACGACATCTGTGTCATATTATTTCAATACTGCTTCTAATCCATTATTCCGCAACGCCGTACAAAAATCATGTGACAATGGGAAAAAATCGAGGGTTGCAATCCCTTCTCTTTCCGTGGTCCAGGGGGTGATTTGACACAACATGAAATAAATTTATTTTGAAAGTATTTTATGCATAGATAATATTTTTTCATATGCCGTATATTTTCGTTGGTCCAAATGGAAAAAAAAAACTGTACGAAATGTAAGGTGATTTTTATTATACGGCATTTAGATATTTTATTTTTACTAATTGTCATAGTCTTTTCTTCGGTTCAAAGAATTTTATTGTCTAAAGAAATTACAAACAATTTCACTTAAAAGACAATTCAAACTATTATTTATATCTTATTACTAGCAGCAAGCAAACATGCAAGTATACAGATATGTTATGTTATGCAATATTATATTATAACTATTACATATACGTACAACTATTTAATACATTATGACTATATACTAGTAGGTATATTATATATTATTTATTTATTTAGACCTAGACAAACGACAAAGTTTGAAATGCACACGCGTGTAGCAGGGGATGCACACGCGCGTTGCCGACAATTATTATTATTTTTTTTATTTTTATTTTTTTAGTAATTAAATATTTTCTTGTATATATGTTTTTAATTTGATTTTAAATTGTTCAAAGGTTTTCACATCTGTCACAGTTTTTGGGAGGCTGTTATAAAGCTTCGCACCATCGTACATTAAATTACGAGTTCTTGATTCTAGGTTCCTAGTTAGAAACTATAAAAGTGATGACGTCATATGTAAATAAATCATTACATCTTAAATTTGTACGTAAGACTTGGATTTTGACAAATACATATTTATGTTTCAGAAAATAATAGATAAGTTAATTCGGACGTCGATGAAGACGTTGATTCCGATAACAACTGAGTAACTGATTCCAATACTGAATAAATTTATCTAATTTCTTAAAAAAATATATTATTATCATAAAATATATAGATTTTTTCTAAAAAAATATTGTTTTATTTATTGAAATCATTACAATTAAACAAATCAATTATATATTATATGTATGTATCAATAACGTATTAAACCAAAAAGTATACATAACTGTTGATACTGGGATTTTTCATTTTCAATTCTTGGACATAATATACACAACGTTTCAATTCTGCTAGACGTCATAGTGATTTTATCATATTATCAATTGTTCTCTTCAAAAATATGTTAATACCGCACTGCATCAGATGGCCATAAAGTACCCTTAAAATTGTAGCGTGACTTTCATCAGCCTAAAATATATGGTCTGCATAAAAATGTACGGCATTATTTTTTCCTAATTTATCTATGTTAATGTTATTTAAAACAAGGGATAAAATGTAAAAAACTGCTATATTTCATTAATCTATGATATTTATACTTTTACATTAATTTGCAAAATTTCAGCTTTTGTATTTCTCTATAATTCTTTTTAGAACGGTTTATTTTGAACGGCAATACTATGTAACGATTGTATTTTACAACATCATGTTAAAAAAGAAGTTCCCGTACAGGATCAAATGATTTTACAGCTGTAAAAATCAAGGATACGATGAAATGAAGATGATTATTGATATACATTCAAATGGACTATCATTTTTTGACGGCATTATTTTTAATAGTACTGTTGAGTGCTAGATAATGTTTTGGAACCGAAGCCGTACTTTTTCAAATCACCCCCTGGACTACGGAAAGAGAGGGGATCGCAACCCTCGATTTTTTCCCCTTGTCGCATGATTTTTGTACGGCGTTGCGGAATAAGGGATTAGAAGCAGTATTGAAATAGTATGACACCGGTGCCGTACAAAATCAAATGGCCAAATTTACCCTGGTGATTGTCGGAAAATAAAAAAAAAATCATACTTTGTGGCCCACAATTTTTGTACGGCACTGTGCGTTTTCTTATTATTTTTCATGGATCTAGCGGTGGTAAGAATGCTGTACAAAAATATATGACCAAAATGTACTCACTCTACCTGTACTTTTAAATTCTCACCAGGAGTCAGTTGGACAGCTTACAAGTGACGGCATAGTGCTGAATCTTATTATTTTATGCTCTTATATCGTTCTAGATAGGTCACCTTGTGGTTCAAATGACCCATATTTTTTTCAGCATGGGCCGCTAGTCTATTCGTGTGAGCGAGCCGGATAGAACGTAAATGCGCGTTAATAAAGCAGTAGCAGCTCATGGTAGGCAGTAGGCACACTGAAATGGTCGTTATAGATAAGTATTATGTATGGTGCCCCAGGCGGCGATTCTGACGATGACTTCAAAAATGATATTCTCATATAATTTTATATTCATGAGATAGTTTTGGCTGCCGAAAGGCCCGGCCACCACCAATGTGCTAAGGCGACCAGCGGCGAGCGAATCCATGAGTTGGAGCGGGATGCCGATATAGGTACCTACTCCCTCTCGCACGTATGGTTTTCCGCTAAGCCGGTCGCCTTAGACCAATATCCTGTAGGCTTATGATGGTATCGTGTTTAATCGTTTGTCGTTGTTGCCGTCAGCTTCTAACAAGTATGTAAGTGCGAAAGTGATGCGTAGCACGATAAATAAATAAAACGGGACCATCATAAGCCATCTGGCCGCGGCAGAACTGACAACGTGACAACCCTAGCTGGAAGATAAAACTGTGTACCACTAGCACTTGGAATAAACAACGAAAGATCGATTAGGCTCTGTACCGGACTCGATAACCCAAACACATCAATCGTGTTTAGAGTTCCGTCGCCCGATACGAAGGTCTCCTCATCCTACAGTGGCTGAAATATAAAGAATCTTATTTAAATTTTTGAAGTTGTAGGTACATAAAAATAGATTTTTTGTACCCCAGCACCTAATTCTGTCAATTAGATGATTGTCAGCGGTATCCAAATTAACGTCATTTGTGTAACTATAAGAAAGTATATTTGTCTATAGGTTCATACGATAACTGCTGAGCAGTAATCATATGAATATAGGAGTTCTATTTTTTTTTCTAAGGACAACTTCCATGTACCAGGTTTGTTTTCATTTGCATTAGTAAGTTGCTTTTAAAAAAATAGGTTAATATAAGTCTCGTACCTTACTTAGGCCACTCGGCTTCATATTGTTACAATTATATAAAATACTATTGAGATACTGTGAAAACTAAACGAAAACCTTAAAAGTTTTAATAGATAAATATTATATTTACGGTTTTAACATTGACTATGTTATATCATTTTTTATCAATTAATCATCCGCAGACCACGAACCCTGTAAAGTGTTCGAAACGTCGGAATGAAGTTAAAGTTAGTTACTATACGCGAGTTTATTCGTTAAAATCCGTTTCATTAGTTTTATTTCAAAGTAATAGAGAAATAATATTTATAACATTTAAACCTTAAAATAGTTGTTTCAGTAGGTACAATAAAGTGCAAAACAATACACAAAATAAAAGTGCCCGAGGACATATTTTTGGCCATTTTTATATACAACTTATTTTGACTTTGACTGTACTGATACGGATGCGGATGTATACTGTATAGACTGTACTGTAAAGGTCTTCAATCAAACGCTTTATTTTAAACGAATTTTCAAGATATTACGAACACAATTATTTACATAAAGACTGCCTCTGTCAGACTGATCCATAATATACTACATACATATCTTAGTAAACATAATGTCGCTCTATGTATTCAGTATTCAGTATTTTTAGGGTTCCGTAGCCAAAATGGCAAAAACGGAACCCTTATAGATTCGTTATGTCCGTCTGTCCGTCTGTCACAGCCGATTTACTCGGAATCTATAAATGCTACAGTAACGAAATTTGGTAAGGATATGTGTTGTATGAACCGCTACAGGATTATGATACTAAATGGTAAAAAACAACATTGGGGTGGGGGCCCTCCATACATGTAACTGAGGGATAGAACATTTTTTTTAGTTGTATATAAGAGTGTGGTGTATTAATAGAAAGGTCTTTGAAAATGAAATGAAGGTTTATAAATCTCATTTGTATTTAAGCAAATAGTTTTCGAGATATCAGCTCTCAAAATCGGAAAAATGTGTCCCCCCCTCTATTTTTTTAAACTACGATATATAAAATTAAAAAAATATATATGTTATGCACATTAATAAACTCTATCAACGATTTTTGGTTTGATTAAATTATCTCCTATAGTTTTTGTGGTAGATTGATTTAACTGTATTTTTATTATTAAAAGTTGATAATGGAACGGAACCCTTCGCGTGCGATTCCGACTCGCACTTGGCCGGTTTTTTTATTATTTGTAAACATAGGTAAGTATATATATAGTTACTGTGATGGTCATATAAAATTATATCATAACGATTTATAAAATATCACCAAAAAAAAGGTTTGGTTGAAAATCTGTTTTCAAGAAACCTATTTAATTTGCTACAAAAGAGAGTTCATATTATTTCTGTATCAGCGACCACAGTTGAATTATCATAATTTTAAGTTCATTGAATGTTTAGGAGAAAAAACGGCCTTGACTTCAGGTATTGCAAAAACTGGTTCTTTGTAAAGGTATTTGCAGTAAAAAATTGTAACTCAATCATTTGTATTCGGTTTATTTGCTTTACTTACTTGTTTGGTACCATACATTAGTAGGTAGGTACATTTATTTCAAGGAAAATTCATCAATATATCGATCTGTGTAAACATTATTTATAATACCGATGCGCATTATAGGTATAGTCAAGTTCAAAAAGTAATCTGCTCATAAATATGGCACGACAATTGTTACAGCAAAATAAAGTGCGCTGGGGCATATTTTTGAGTAATTTTTCAGTACAGTCGACTACAAAGACATGTACATTGTACATACTTAATACACTGCAGTAAAGTGAAAATTTGCCTAGGTAAATGATAATAACTGAAGTAAGCCGCATATACCTAAAAAGTTAACCGTCCCGTACAAACACGACACGCCTCTTTTTTGAGCTTTATCCCCTTATTCATAAACGTTTGTTAACTTAACAAGCCGCTAATAATTGTTTGTCCCTTTTGCTCTTATGGAAACATTGTTAAGACCGAGAGGGACAAAGCTTTAGCGGCTTGTTAAGTTAACAAACGTGTATGAATAAGGGGGTTAGTTAATAATTAATTTTATGAGCATTGTTTATTTTTTTCTCATAAATCGAAACGTAACAATGCCTAACAATTTCTGGAAAATTGGAGTTCGTACGATAACAATGGTAACGTTCCGTGGAATTCTTGCTGAACACAAAATATTAACTGAAATAAAATACTGCCTCTTTTTTCATTTCGTCTGTATACAGTTTAATTATATTGAGACATATTGCTTGTTAGGAATGCCTTTACCATTTTGCGTCAAGACATTTTAAGAAAATATGGAAGGAATGGCTTAATTTGAATATGGCATTCACGCCACGCCGGTACCTATCGAAGAAAAACAAATGGAATTTCGACATGGTATCGACGAAACAGAAAAGCCGTTTATACAAAAGAAGCTACATGTTTCGTAACACCGATTATACGCTTTTGACTATTTCTTGAATATTTGGTATTTTACTTATACTGGAGATGTTATGTTTTATGTTTGATTTGAATGTTCTCTGTGCTTTTATTGGGTTTATTTAAATAACGGGATAGCATTAAAGTACCGGCTTGTTGCACAATCCCCGGATATATCCGTCAGATAAAAAATATCACTAACCTTTTCCTCGGGCATATAAAAGAAAAAGACAGCAACTATTTATCAGACAAATACATTTCATTCGAGAATTATGAAACAAGCAAATCTAAAACTACAATTTTGTAGACGTGCTGCACGCCAGAACGATGGCGTTACAGAGGACCTTAGCCTCACTTTAATTCGTTGATTTTTACAAACATATCCAATTAAATCTGAAAAAGACAGCCTAACTAAACCGGTGTAGCATTACTAAAACAGAATGAATCTGGCAATAACTCAATCAAGAAATATAAGAGCAATGTTGTAATCATTGACATGCGCGAAGCCAATTAGTTAGGAATTTGACATATTTATTAATTGACTAGAGCGAGGTTTGTAAAGCGAATTGACAGTTTTAACCGTAAATACTGCAAGTGTTCTAGAATGATTTATACACCGTGTTTCCTGAGTCACTAATAACAATTCCTTCATATGCCGAACTATAAAAAAGTGGAATTCTTTACCGGCACATGTGTTTCCGCATACCTATAAGTTGGGACCCTTTAAACGAAGCGTGAAGAAGCATCTAGCGGGCCAGCAAGGCGGTGGCAACTAACAGGTTACTGATTGTCTCCTGTTCGTTGCCGCCGCGATTTGGGCTCTACTTTTCACTTACGATCAGGTGGAGTGGAGCCACTTTTGTTGTGCCAACATAAAAAAAAAAAAAAAACCTAGCACACAGTCATGCACCGTATGTACAATAAGTCATATTGAGCAACTTTTATTACTATATTTTATTGTAATTTATATTTTGTCAGCATCCGTAGCCTAGTTGGTACCTTGGTAGTGACCTATGAAGCTGGGGGTTCCGGGTCCGAATCCCGGCGACGGCATTCTTTTGTATATTTATTTATCCTTAATGTTTTTTTCCTTAGAATTATAACTAACGTGAGACTCAAAAATATTAAAATATTATCGAACCGGGTTACTCACGTATTTAATCGATGATTGCAACAGGTCGTGCAATCATCGATAATATTTTAATACGTTTGTTCCTTATTCGTGGCTATATATTATGTATTTCAGTATCAATATGTATCTATCTATTATATATATCGTCGCTTGGTACTATCACGAGCATTAATTGAGCTTACCGTGGGACGTCCATTTGTGTAAGATGTCTCAAGATATTTTTATTTATTTTAGTGCAGGAGCAATTAGTAACGTAATCTCGACATTTTCGTTCTCCATCTTGAGCTCGTTGGTCCCATACTAAAAGTTGTTGAGTATGACATTATATGAAATACGGTGTGTACGAGGTTCTCAAGTGACTCAGGAAACACCCTGTATAAACCTACTAAAGCTCTCTACAACTTGATCTACTAACAATATATTATTTGTTATGTTGTACAGGATATACAGGATGTTTCGCTCATCGATGAATAAACGACCATAACTGACAAGCTCTTGCCCGATTTTTTCCTAATCAGAATACTTATAAGTTACTGAAGCCGTTAGGATCAGATTTTTTTTTACACCTTGTATTTTTCGTACACTAATATTTTTACCCGAATAATGGATTTTAACCAGGCCTACTACTGCGAAAATCAAAATTCGTACATTTCGAGGATTCTTCTCTGTTACTCAAACGAAGGCGCCATTAGAGTGAGAGAGACAAATCCTCGAAATTTACGAATATCGTTTTTCGCGGTAGGGCCGCAGTAGCAATCTTTTCTACAGCTATCGTGAAATTCATTTACAACCTAGATACAACTTTACTGGTGATAGATTGACAGTATCAGTAGGTAATAATAATAAACAATAAGTCAAACTACGCAACAGGACGTCATAAAATTACTGTTATCGTAACAGATAATAATTACTGCAGCTGACAGGTTATAAAGTTGTTTATTCAAATTCTTACACAATATCGTGGAGATTAGATAAGTATTCCAATTTTATTTACATTTACTACTTAATAATAAATATTTATTTATAAAAATACAAACAATACTATTTACAGGTATTGAAAAAGAAAAAAACACAAAACTTTCTTATAACTAAAATAATAATAACTGACTTAAACTACCACATCCCCAAGTCGTTTCCCTGTGGGAGTGCTCGTAAAGGTGCATTCAGACCAAACGAACATTCGCTATTCTAACCCCCCACTCTACGAAATTCGATCGTTACACAAAACGTGATTGGTTGATTTCGTAGAACGGGGGATAGAACAGCGAATGCTCTTTTGGTTTGAATGCACCTTTACATTGGCTACATTTCCTCGCTGGGCAATACATAACCTCTGGCCAAGAAATGAGCCAGCCCTATGGTCACCGGAATACTGCATAAAAACAAACGAATAAAAATTTTAAGTCTAATTTCAAACTACCTACTTTGTTGTTTCAGTAAGTATTTTCGGCTGATATGGGTGACATTGAACAACTCCAATGTGAAATTTTACAATACCTACAGTCTGTCAATTGGAACACTAGAATTCACTCGACAACTAAGTGTCGATTATGTAGACGATATAAAGCAAATTGTAAGAAATCTCTTACTAGCTCTCACTGTGACATGGTTGCAGAGTGGCCTACTATGATGATCTTATTCATTTCCCCTTAAAACTAAACAATTTTATGAAGGCCAAAATATAGTAAAACAAAATCGGCGGTAAAAAAACGGTCTCATGCATATTTTTAACAGACTTCAAAAAAAAGAGGACGTTCTCAATTCGACAGTTTATTTTCTGTAAAAAAAAATGTTAGGCATTACTGGATGCGTAGCCTAGATGCCAATCACTATTTCACTAATGCTCAATGAAATCGTAAACAAAACGCAACTGCAACGCAGGCATATATTAGTATTTTATGCAATAGTGGTATTATAAGGGGTCTAAAAATGCGAGCGGCGTGAGTTGAAGACGTCGCGAGCATTTTTTGAACTAATAATACAACGTTGCATACTATACTTTTTCTACGACTAAGTGGCATAGCATACACAGAACAAATAAAATATCATACATTACTGAACGCCACACATCTATTCCAGTTGTCACTAATAAACACCTATTATGTATATAAACAAACTAAAATAATACTGTTAGCTCATACATACCTGCACTCCCAAAAGGAGCAGGCAGAACATTAGAAATTAATAATAATAATGAAACAAATCACATTTTTTAGGCACTGCACATTGGCGCAAACTTTATGCGAATCGACTTAAATCAAACCTATACAGAACTGGGGGCCGGCCGTCCAAAAACTTCGAAATTCGCAAAAGTCGAGCATCCATTTCTGTCACTCTAATAATAATCTTGTCGAAGTGACAGAGACAAATGATCGAAACTCAATTTCGAAGTTCGCGGTAGGACTTTCAACTGCTAGCGGAAAGCGGGAAGGTTTTTTTTAATGCAGCTGTCATTGTCTATGGATATGTTTGCTTTTAAAACCGCGCTTAGTTGCCAGAGGTAAAAATAAGTTATTTTGCATAATATGAAGTTTGTAATTGGTACAAAAATATATTATACCACATTAATAATTTAAAAAACAAAACCTTTCTTTTAAAATTCTATTTTAAACTTATATTATTTTAATTTATAATTATTGTAATAAATAATCTGGTACTAATGTTGGTAGCAGTGTAAAAATTCGAAGATCGGAACAAATTCAATATGGCGTCTATCATAGGTGCGATGTGGCAGTCTGTGGTAGCACGCAGTGCGTTTTTGAGTCTGTTTGGAAAGTGACGACCTCTGGTAGCGAGAGACGCCCATATATCTCGCGTGCCCTCTCTTATCGAACAACGCTGCGACATTACGATACCGGCTGAGAGTGCGTTTTTGAGAAATAGACTATAGACTTTTGATAGATGTAATTATGTATATCTTTACAATAGTGTGCGTAGCTATGTAACTAGCAAAAAAAAGGTCAGGAGTAGAAAAAATGTATAAAATAACATTTATCTGACAGATATCCGTGTATTATAATAAGTGAATGCTGAAAAAGACACTTTATTTGCTCTTGGGGGCGTGTCTGATATAACTGTTTACAATTTCACGCAAACTTAATTATGTATTTATATTGAATGCGTGTACAATTATACAATATTTACAAAAAACACATTTATCTACATACATATCTCTTTCGATTACTCCGATTAGTTGTGACCTGACCTTATCCGCTTTAATTAAGATTACTTCATGGTATAAATTCCACTGATATTAGTACAGTATTCACTGATAGATCACTCCAGAGATTATATCGACAAATTAAAGCAATCATGGCTAGGGTTGGCACGTCCCAAGAACAAAATGCAGAACACGGATTTCGTAAATTCTTTGGAAATTCGTAAAAACCGAACCTATAGAGAGTGCTTTTCTTAAATGAATACATATTCATGAAATACCAATTCAAACAATTTAAATGGATTATATTGCGTGTATTAATCCATTTTATTACATCCATACGTTCCGAACACTTTACAGGGTTCGTGGTCCACGGGTGAACTATCGCGGTAGGTATCCGAAGAAAAATTTACGAGTTATTCGAGTAGGTACATACATATTATTCGATATTTCGTGTAGTACAGTAACGCATGCCCAATCGTTGATTCGTAAAAGCCGAATAGGCGAATTCAGCCGAAGCTTAAAATGTCGGCTGTATCCGGCTAAAATCGAACACCTGACAACCCTAATTACGGCGCTTCGCATACCTACCTAATTACCACAGCGCCATTTTCGAACAAAGTCCGAGTTATTTCCATGACTGTGCCGTTTATGGAAACCATGTGATTATTTAATAAATGGTGATTTCATGCTTATGT
>JALPQI010031967.1:0-17159 GCA_025490895.1 Thaumatotibia leucotreta
AACTGCAGCCCTGGCACAAACACAAGGACTCGCGCGAATAGATATCGTACCGAGATCGAGAGATACACGGACGATATAATGGCGCAGCTAACGCAGAATAGAAGCGTCACTAAGGCGAACAAAGACAGCATTAAAAACAACATAAAAGCCATTCGCGACGCAACGCACAGATTTACGAGCGAACTACAGGTCCTTGGCGTTGCGCAGGATGTGGAACCAACCACGGCACCTGCGCATACACCCACAATAGACCCAGTAAAACTAAAAAATGACATCATTGCCAGCGTTCAGATGGAGATGTCCAAAATGCGTGCCGAACAAGTAACCATTCGGGAGATGATTTCGGCCGCAATTTGCAACGACAAGCCGATGATGGATAATACAACCACTGACGCTGACACATTCGCCACAATAGTGAGCAAGAAAAATAGTAAAAAACCGCGTACTGCAGCCGCAATCGCGGCCTCGGGTGCTAACACGGGAGCAATGCAACACCACGATGACGACCTGAGCTCGCCTGCAGTTGGCAGACCCTACAAACCGCGAGTAATCAGAGCTACCACTGCCGCTCCGCCTGCCACGAACTTTGCCGTAGTGCTGGAATCTATTGATCCCAGGGAGGACGGCAAGGAAGTGCTCAGGCAGATAAAACAGAAAATAGATGTGGTAAACATTGGTATTGGAATCAGAAGTGTCAGAGAGACCAGAAACAAAAAGATTATTATTAACTGCGACACAGATGAGGATAGAGTGAAGCTTAGCAGCGCGATCAAATCCAAAACAAAGAATATTACTGTCGGCGTGCCTAAGCTTCGCAACCCATCATTGCGTGTCATCGGGGTCATCCCTGAGTACGCCAGCACAAAAATAGAGGACGCTATGTCCAAACAAAATGCGAGGCTACTAGAGGGGATTGATGGAGAAAATAGACAGATAAAATTTGTACGGGCAGTTAAGGGACGTAACGATGCTGTCAGGAATGTAGTCGTCGAAGTCAGCCCGCAAGTATGGACGGTCATGAAAGACCAAAGAATAAGGGTAGGATACCAATCTGTAACTGCGGTTGACCAGTCTCCTGTCCTACAGTGTTATAAGTGCTCTGGATATGGTCACCGTGCGTCTGAGTGTAGGTCCGAGGTGAGGTGCGCCTACTGCTCTGACCAGCATGATACGCGCAGCTGTGATAGGAAAGCAGATGCACCCAGCTGCGTGAATTGCATAAACAACGGCATAGATCATAAACACTGCGCATTCAGTCAGACTTGTCCTGAGTGGATAAAGTGGGACCGCATAGCTAGATCGGCTATAAGATACTGCTAAAGGCGTCCCACTGAATCCTACTAACAGGTATAATGACTTAATAGTTTGCCAATGCAATCTAGGCAAAGGGTATAACGCGACGCATGAGCTTGTACAGTGTGCAAAAGATAATAAATACGATATCATATTTATAACAGAGCCCTATGTAGGCAATCAAAACATCATGAAAAGCATAGACGGGTTCGACACTTACCAATATGGTGACGTTAACATGAGAACCAAGGCCTGTATAGCCATCAATAAGAAAATGGGCAACTACATAGGGATCACCCAATATGCCTCTACCAACATTGCCACTGTACAACTGACACTGGGACCCAGGAGACTGCTCCTCACATGCGCCTACGTTGAACCCGGGGAAGATCCACACAACACGCTGAGCCGCCTTGAGCACGTCATTAAGTCGTATCCTAACACAGAGCACATTATCTGCGGGGATATGAACGGGTGGCACACCTCATGGGGCTCAGTTAGAAATAACGATAGGGGCAGAGAAATCTGTGACCTGCTGATTGCGAACGACCTAGTGGTCTGCAATGTGGGCAACGCAGCCACTTTCCATACAGTTACACACGGTCAGATTAGGACCTCTATTGTCGATCTCACTATTGCATCTGTAGGCATGGTGAATAATATAGTTGATTGGAAGGTTAATCCTGACATTGCACCTACCTCGGATCACCATGGGATTGAATTCAAAATAAAGATTAACGGCGAGAAAGTTAAAAAGACAAGCTCAACATCCACATACAAGTATAGTACGGAAAGGGCCAACTGGGCTAACTTTACACAGGAACTAAAAACAAAGATGGAAAGCACTGACTTGGAAAACATTAACATTGACACACTTGACACTGACGGAATCGACAAATACATTACTGATCTGACAAATATACTGACTAACACATGTGACAAAGTATTTCATCGTAAATCACCACATATTAAAATCCCATGGTGGACCGAGGAGCTAACCAACTTAAAGAAAAATGTCATATACCTCCACCACCGCCTACAAGATCTAAAAAGAGGCAGGAAAGACCTTACCAATATCGTGCGCGAACTCTCCGAAGCAAGAGCCGAGTATGCCCAAAAAATTCGTACCACCTCTACAGACCACTTCCGAGACTTTTGCAAAAGTCAGGGCAAGGATGACGTGTGGTCTATCACCAACCGCCTGTTAAAACATGCACCTCAACCGCAACCGCCTACGACATTAAAGACTGACAACGGTATTTACACTTCATCCACTTCAGAAACTGCCGAAAAACTTGCCGCAAAGTTCTTCCCCATTGATTGCCCCACAAATGACTCTCCGCACCACCTCCAGATTAGGCAACTTGTAAACAACATAATCAACAATAATGACCCTGCAATGGGTAATGATGAACCACTATTTAACATCCACGAAGTAACTGAAATAGCTAAAAACATGAGCCCGAAACGTGCACCTGGCCTCGACCATTTCACAGCAGATATTTGCAGGCATTATATCGAATGTTACCCTGAAGCCATCACAAAATTATATAACCGGTGTTTAATACTAAATTACTTTCCCATAGTCTGGAAAGTAGCGTATATCCGTACCATACCAAAACCTAACAAGAGTAATTACACAGAGATCTCAGCCTTCAGACCCATCGGCCTAATCAACGTCTTTGGGAAAATACTAGAGAAACTAATTGCAACCAGATTGACATACCACATGCAAATAAATAACCTATGCAACAACAACCAGTATGGCTTCAGGGAACAGCGATCCACCACAGATGCACTCTATAGTGCCATAGAAAAACTGAAAAACTGCAAAAATAACAACCGGTTAGTAGTGGCCATTTCGCTCGATATTGCAGGAGCATTTGACAACGCCTGGTGGCCTGCACTGCTCAAACGACTGTCAGATGTCAACTGTCCTAATAACATATTAAAATTAATTTGCAGTTACCTCACCGACCGTACTGTTAAGTTGAACTATTCTGATGTTACCATAACTAGGGAACAGTCCAGAGGATGTGTCCAAGGCTCTGTTCTTGGACCCATCTTCTGGAACACCATCGTTGACACACTCCTGGAACAAGATATAGCGGACAACAACTTCATCCAGGCATACGCCGACGATGTCTTGCTAGTCTGCTCAGGAAAGGACACAGCAGAGCTTGAGACTAATGCAAACAACCTTTTGGCAATGGTGTATCAGTGGGGTAAAAATAACAAGTTGGAGTTTGGCCCTCAGAAGACAAAGATGATTGCGTACACACCGAAAGCCAAATCTGCTGCAATACATATGGACAACACATTAATACCATTTGACACACAACTTAAACTACTGGGTGTTATAATTGACGAACATCTGAATTTTATCAAGCACACAGAATATATCATCAGCAAAGCGCAACGTATATATAAGAGGTTGTGTATTTTCGTCAAACCGACGTGGGGGGTGCATGCCGCCAACATCAACACCATCTATAGGCAGGTCATAGAACCCATAGTAACTTACGCAGCCGAAATCTGGTGGCATGCCACCAAATATAAGAAAGTATGCAACTCCTTACTGAGCCTACAACGCGCCTTCGCCATCAAAATATTGCATGGCTTCAGAACTTTGCCAACAATCTCCTCGATCGCGCTTGCGGGACTTACGCCACTCCCTGACAAAGTTAAACTTGTGGCATCCATAGAAACAGTCAAACGCACGCTAACTACTGACTACCTACCTCAAGATGTCACTTATGATAAAAGAGTTCCGGTTACTGAACTCTTACACCCTGCTCGGCGACCACACATTAAACTGAGCGAAGTAAATAACAATAACGAGCTGGAGCCCTACTACTCTACCGACATGCACCGCATCTACACGGATGGCAGCAAGCACGATGGAGTAGTGGGAGCTGCAGTCGTAATTCACTACCCTGATGGTCGAAGCACAAACAGGAAACTCAAACTACACAGTAGTTGTACCGTGTTTCAGGCTGAGTGTCTGGCGATAAAGGAAGCGTGTCACTCCTGCTGGACGCTTGGCCTGGATAAAGCAACGGTATTTTCCGATTCTAAAGCTGCCCTTTTTGAACTCACTAACCGGAACAGTACAAACGCCATAGTTAATGAAGCACACAAACTCATTGTGCAAATACGCGAGCAGGGATATGCCATCAATTTCTGCTGGATAAAGGCACACGTTGGCCTCCTCGGTAACGAGGAGGCTGACATGGCTGCGAAATCAGCTGCGTCAATGCACAAGCGAGCAGATTATATTAAATTCCCTCTATCATACCACAAAAGAAATCAATACACTGCAATATTAGAATCACAGAACCAGACATATATCAATAGCACTACTGGAATGCATGTAAAACAATGGCTGCCGACAATTGAAGACATAAAAACCTTTAGACAACATTTCGAATTCACGTTTCAAATCACCCAAATCATCACAGGTCACGGCTACAACAAATCCTATCTGAAAAGACACCATATCACGGACACAAATGCATGTCCGTGCGATGATAATACGCCGCAAACAATAATACACTTATTAGAAAACTGCCCAAAATACACATTGCCGAGATTGAACCATGAAACAATATGCCAAATACACCAAATTCAACCATACAATATTCAGGAGCTTATACATAAAGAAGAAACAAAAACGTCATTTAACAATTACTGCAACCACATAGTAAATAGCCTAAAGAAATTTAACAACACATAACAACCCAATAAGAAAACAAATAATATAGTAAATATCACAACAGCAACAACAAAATAGAGCCTAATAACAACTGAACAACTTATAACAGGATAGAATATTAATCGTAATAAAAAACAGGCTGCCCGTATCCTATGCGGGAACCTACACTCAGAACAACGTCCAATGGTCGCCCGTATCCATAGCGAGGGCCATTTGGTACTATTTACAGACTTAATTAAAAAAAAAAAAAAAAAAAACCTAACCTAACCTAACCTAACCTAACCGAACCAACTTCTAAACATACAAAAGTGACCCATTTTTGCACCTTTGTAAAGCATTTTTGCCCCGACTTTTAGAGACCCCTATTACCCCTCAGACCCTTCTGGTTAAAAAGTTATTCCATTTTTTCATAATCTCAACTTAGTCAAATTTCAAAAATTCATTACTCCCTCAATTTTCAACATTTCTCTAATTTTTCTTCTGTTTTAAATACATCTCAAATAGTTCTAAATTACCCTGTATTCATTAAAATTCCACATACAAGACTTCTATTTCAAATTCGCATTCTCCCTGAAAAAAGTCGTACCCTCATGGAAAAAAATAGCAATACATATTTTCACTAATTACTCCGGATCCACTCGGTCGACTTTTATTTTTCTTTGTGTTTCTGTTAGATTAAATTTTTTGCAACTTTTTTGTTACTAGAGTCATCCACGTATCTCCAATAGTTTCCTATTTATTTCACAAAGTCACCTCCCTCATCTTTTTTAGTGAATTTCAGGTTTTTCGAAAACTTTGTTCAGCGAACCTGTTCTGAAAAATCTGATTTTTACACAATATTTAGAAACTTGTTGCCCGCTTTTTTTGGTGCTATTTTCATTTGCAAGGCTTTAATAGTTTTTGAGATATTAATTTTTTAGTACTTTTTTCACATCCACTTTTTCAAACCTCTGCCATTTCGTCGTATTTATAGATATTTCAGATCTGTTTTCATATTTAAGTAGACTTTTGTTCATTTTAAATTACCGTGCCTTAAAATTTTGAATTTACAAACACTTTTCATACAAATATTTCCAAATATCCCCAAATTTTTTGGCGCCTGCAAGAAGTGTCCGAGCAACGCACTTTGAGTAACAATATCTTTACTCCCAAACGGTCGATTTCAGATTTTATTTGCTTAGTCAATAGCACTTGTTAATATCTTCATCTTTTGTTAACACTTTATTCTTACAAATTGCTTTTTCATCCCGTAGACTCACATTTTCAAAAAATTAAAAAGTACACATATATAAATTCACATCTCCGTTATTTACAGACATAAAAATCTGTAATTTAGTACAAATAAAGACCTATGCAAAACCTACTTTTTGAGCTACTAGTTACAATTTTCAGAGCAATAGTTAACCTGCTATCAATTTTTCAATTTTCTTTATATTTGTACATTTCTGACCTAAAATGACTCCCATAAACTCACATAATGCTGCCACGCAGCCCAATGGTGTTAACCAATTCGAAGTTCTTCCTCGCATCGGCGAGTCCCAGGACCTTCAGAGGCCTGAAAGCTCTCCAAACACCCAAAGCACATCCATGGACCGGCTCCAGCTTAGTTTGGAGGTCTTACCGGATGATGCAAGCAATGACGACGGTCACGATGCCGACTCATCGGTATTTCTGGACGCCACAGACCCGGAACAAGAATTTCGGCAGTTAATTTTTCAAAAAACAGATGCCATCAAAGTGAAACTCACTGAGGGTCGCAGCCTCACAAAAGTTAACAAAAGCGCTATTCTTGAATTGGTACACGAGATTCAAACTATTCTCACGACCACCAAAACCGCAGCCAAAGCCAATGCTGAGCCGATAGTAAACCAGGCAACAATATCTGCCATCAAACACGTCATCAAGGACACCGTAAAGGAAGAAATGTCCAAACTGAAACAGAGCGTTCTATCGGTCCAGCGGACATCTGCGTCATATGCGGCTGTGGTGAAAAAGCCGCAGTTACCCCAAACTCCCACAATGCCTACGACGTCCAAACCGGCCATAATACTGGTCCCCAAGAAGGAGGTGGCCAGCTCAGCCGAAACACTCAAGGCCTGGAAGGCAAAAACTTCCTTCCGCGACACCAACTTCGCTCCGGGTAGGATACAGTTTGTATCCAACAAAAAAGTACGCGTTGAATTCGACGATGTCACACAATGCCAAAAGGCCTTAGAGAAGACCAACATGGCAGACTCCGGCGTCACCGCCGAGGTCTCTAAAAAGCTACGACCTATGGTCATCCTAAAGGGTGTCCCAACTGACGTGCCGCCGGAAGAACTCGTAGACGTTCTAAAAAATCAGAATGAGTGCATTTCAGATATTGGAAGCAACGACTTGGTGTTCCGTTTCAAACGCAAAAACCGAAAAGAACACCTATATAATGCCGTTTTCATGACCTCCCCGCATGTATGGAAAGACCTAATCAAATTAGGCAAAATAAATGTAGACTTCCAGAAGGTACACCTGGACAACTTTACACCTCTCCTCCAGTGCTTCAAGTGTCTACAATTTGGGCACACCAGTAAAAACTGCACAAACCCGCACCACATCTGCTCCCACTGCTCCTCTAACAGTCACGAGTACAATAGCTGTCCTAATAAAACGGATAAAACCAAAACCAACTGTCACAACTGCACACAACACAACAATAAAAATAATGTAAAAAATAGTAAAACTAATCATGGTGCTACATCCGAAAGCTGCCCCCGTATCATCCACATGCTGCAAAAAATCAATAGTCGAATCGATTATGGATCTTAATCATCAACAACACAATAGAACAACTAACTCTAATCACATAAACTGTATCCAAATTAACACAGGTCGCAGCAAAAACGCAACACAAGAATTACTGGTACACATTAACAAATATTCCACTGACATTATTTTTATATCGGAACCTCACATAAAAGACAACAAAACTATAAAAAATATACCTGGCTATACTATTTACCAGTCTTACTCTGACCGCCCTGTTAGGGCGGCCATACTTATTAAAAATAATTTGTGCAGTGCAATTGGTTTGACTGAATTCTCGGACTCCGACCTCAGCGTTGTATGCATCACTGACTGTAGAGGTCGTAAGATATACTTGGCATCTGTATATGTAGAGCCAAGACAGGATAAATACCAGGTGTTACAGAGGTTGGAGCACTTCTTGCACAGAACTGCGGGATCGAGGCATGTCATTTGCGGGGATTTTAATGGATGGAGTAACCTGTGGGGATCCCCATCCAACAATCGACGAGGCAATGACATAGCCAACATCATCGCAATTCACAACCTCAAGGTCTGCAATGTAGGAAGTGTTCCAACCTTTGAGACCGTTACCCATGGAGTACCTCGATCGTCAATAATTGACATCACTCTAACTGAGTTGGGGACGGGGATGTCTGTTGATGATTGGTCTGTAAATCATGACATATGCCCGTCTTCCGACCATAATGCAATTACATTTAAGATTTTATTAAACCGGCTTAAACTTTCTAAAAATAAGAAAACATCTACTTTTAAATACAATACTCGTGGTGTCAAATGGGACCAGATGGCGGAAACATTCGGCACGGAGCTTAAAAAACATCTACCTGCACATAATCACATTAGCGAATGCAATAGCCAGGAGTTGGAGAAATTTATATTGGACCTCACTTCCGCAATACAAATTACGTGTAATAACACACTTCCTCGCTCTAACGATTACCCTCGGCGTGCTCCCTGGTGGAATGACACGCTTGAGGAGTTAAAACGAAAGGTAATCTCCAACCACCATAAGCTGTCAAAACAGAAGAAACGTCAGCTGCCCCTGGATGAGCTGCTTAATGAAAGAAGCAGACTCAAAAAGGAGTACTCTGACGCCTTCTGCGCGGCATCTACCGAATCTTTTAGAGACTTCTGCCAAAAACAGAAGAAGGAAGATGTCTGGTCGGTCACTAATCGGCTCATCAAATCACAACCACAGACTCAACCTCCATCCACTCTAAAACTTCCGGATGGCAGGTTCACCACTGATACCACGGACACAGCTACGGTGCTCATGAATCGATTCTATCCAGACGACGATCAGGACTCCACTCAATCACAGGCAGACACTCGCTTACTCATGCACGAACCACTGCTGACACCTTCGGAAGCTCCGTTCACTCATAAAGAAGTGACAGAATGCCTGAAAAACATGAACCCCAGAAAGGCTCCCGGATTGGACAACCTGACTTCGGACATATGCCTTCAGGTCGCGAATGCCGTTCCTGGCGTCATCACTGACGTCATGAACAGGTGTTTGCGGCTTGAATACTTTCCGGAATCCTGGAAAGTGGCATATGTCAAAATAATCCCCAAACCGAACAAGACCAATTATAATGAGCCATCAGCATTTCGACCTATCGGACTTATCAACGTGTTTGGTAAAGTCCTTGAACGTCTGATCATGAACCGACTTCTATATTACATGAATGTCAATCAGTCGATGAGCGATCGCCAATTCGGCTTCAGACAGCAGATTTCAACCGTTCATGCTATCCATTCGGCCCTTGATATCATGGAGACAGCCAAGAACAACGCTGAACATGTTATTACCATCTCCCTCGATATCAAGGCTGCCTTTGATAACACCTGGTGGCCTGCTGTCTTTAAGAGACTTCGCTTGATTGGCTGCCCTGCGAATATATACAATATTCTTCGCAATTATGTTGTAAATAGAAAGGTCCACGTCAATTATGCGGACGCCAGCGTAAGCAAGACAATGACCAGGGGCTGCATACAGGGCTCCGTCTGTGGCCCCACTTTGTGGAACCTGGTGCTGGATGAGCTCCTGCTGCTGGATTTGCCTGATGGGTGCCACATTCAGGCCTATGCAGATGATGTCCTGCTTATTTGTCATCATAAAAATATAAATGAGCTTGAATGTGTCACCAACCGGGCATTAAATATCATTACAAACTGGGGAACGAGTGTCAAACTCGCGTTTGGACCAGACAAAACCCAGGCCATTGGACTCACTAATAAGTCCACGAAATGCAATATAACAGTACACCATCAACAACTAAAATTCGTGAGCCAAATCAAATACCTGGGTGTTTTGATTGACCGCAAACTCAGATTCACACAGCATGCAGAGCATATAATTGGCAAATCCAAAGCGCTTTTCAACAAACTATTAGTCTACACACGACCCACTTGGGGTGTACATCCGGACAATATCCGGACTATCTACTTACAGGTCATTCAGCCAATTGTATGCTACGCTGCTAGTGTCTGGTCCCGCGCATTACAGTACAGTTTTATACATAATAAATTTTTGTCGTTGCAAAGACTTTTTGCGATCAAAATAATTCAGGGTTTTCGAACTGTCAGTACTACAGCTTCTATTTCAATATCCAACTTAGCGCCCCTACCTAACAAAATCCTGGAAACTTCTGATATCGAAATATCAAAACTGAAAGGACACACCAGGTTCCTTCCCAGTGACATCCAAATCGAAAGACCTGCCCATCCAGCTAAACTGCTGCATCCGGTACACAGAACCGGCATATCGTACAAGTTGGTGACCTCTCTGGAGGATCTTAATTCTCTAGACGGGGGCGCTGCTTGTATGATATATACCGACGGCAGCAGACATGACGATGCCGTGGGTGCAGCTTTTGTCGCGCTCAAGCCGGACGGAAATGAAATCACCAAGAAGTATAAACTGCATCCCACCTGCTCTGTTTTTCAGGCAGAACTCTTGGCTATTCACAATGCATGCGAGTGGTTCTCCACACAACAATTCACCAAAATCATAATACTCTCTGACAGTCAATCTGGCCTAATGGAGTTAAGCAATATCAACAGTCATAACTACATTGTAGTTCGCATTCACGACTTACTCCATAGGGCCAAATGCAGGGGTACTGATGTTGAGTTTGTGTGGGTCAAGGCCCATGTTGGGATCTATGGTAATGAGGCTGCTGATGCTGCTGCCAAGGCAGCTGCTTTTATGCACAAGCAGCCTGATTACCATCAAGCTCCCATCAGTTACATCAAATTAAAGAACAGAGAACTCACGAACCTTGCGGCCGCTAATCTCTACAATGAACATAACGCATGTAAATACACCAAATCCTGGCTTCCCACTCACTCTGAATTACTAAACTTCATAAAAGTTATAAGACCTAACTTTGCAATTACACAGTTTCTTACGAACCACGGCTTTCACAAGGAATATCTCAATCGATTCAATATAGTTAACAACAGTCACTGTCCTTGCGATGGTACTACCACCCAAACCATAGCACACTTGATTAAAGATTGCCCGAAATTTCAGACAAAAAGATTAAATTACACTACATCATGTACACTTTTAAATATTGAACCGTTTGATATGAGCCAAATTATAAGTAAAGAAACAACTGCAACTTCATTTGTATCATTTATAACGCAAATTGTAAAAGAACTGAAAAAGTTCAATAATACTTAGTTCATGTATAGGAAATATTATATTCAAATGTATTCCATTACACCCCAATGTCCACCAAGTTGTAAGAGCATAAGAGTAGCCCATTAGCTCTGCGCTCTTATAAACATATTGTATTAATTAGCAATATTAAAAAAAAAAAAAAAAAAAACCTAACCTAACCTAACCTAACCTAACCAAGTTCTAAACTACCCAAAGAGACCCAATTTGACACAGTTTTAAAGCTAATTTGCCCCGACTTTTAGGTACCACTCTTACCCCCCTAGCCCTTCTGGTTACTGAAATATTCAATTTTTTCTTTCACGACACTTAGCAGTTTTTCAAAAATTCATCAAAAATTCATTTTTCAACATTTTCCAAATTTTCTTTTACAGTAATATCAGTTTCAATTAGTTTTAAATCATTGCATTCACAAATAAATTCTTCACACTTAGCTTCAGTTTAATTTTCACACATTTTCACAAAAAAGTCGTACCCTGATAAAAGTATCTGAGCAATCTTGTTTTTCATCTATTACTTCAGTTTTCTCCGGCCGATTTTTATTTTGTCTTTTGATTCTTATTCCTTAAATTTTTTGCTATTTTTGCTGTTAACACCTTTTCCACATAGCTAAAATAGTTTTCCCGTTATTCAGCAAAGTCACTTCCCTCATCTTTTTTAGCTGTTTTGAGGTTTTTTGAACACTTTGTTCAACTGTTTTTGCGATAAAAATCTGAAACTTACCTATAATTTAAAACTCATTTGCCCCGTTTTTTGGACACCACTTTTGTTAAAATATCTTTACAGGACACTTAGATATTAATTTTTAAGTGATTCTTGAAAATCGTAAATTTCATCTGTAAATAACTTCTTTGTTTATTAAGATATCTTCGTTCTGTTTTCGTGTTATAGTTTCAATAGCTCCATTTTAAATTATCAAATAGAAATTTTATGTGATTAGAAACTTTGTTCATACAAAAACTACTAGATACCTACAGATTTTTCGGTGCCTGCAAAAAGTGTGGCGGCAACCACTTTCAATCTTAATTTTTTCTGTAATTACACGGTAAAGTCAGTTTTTTATTCCTGAATATAATATATCACATCAAAATCATCATCTATTGTGTACAAAGTTTTTAAATAGCCCTCAAGCTTACGTCGTAAATCAGCTTTTAAGAAAAAAATTAAAAATACTTAGTTTTAATTTTATTTCTCAACCGTTAGCAGCATTAAAAATCTGAAAATTGCTTTAAATTATAGTCATTACAAATCCCTAACTAGCCTTACTTAGTTTATAATTTTAACCTACATACTTTTGGAGTTATCGAATCTTCAAATTCTCGAAAAAGATACACATGAAAATGTATCGAACACCTCCTGGATCGCCCAAAAAGGCACGAGCGACCCCTCCAGAGCCGACACCTGTGGCGGAGGGCGAAGTATTATCTGAAACGACACTCGGGGCGGCACCGGAGCAACCGGCTGAGCGTCTGGAGCAGGAACATCCGCTCATTCGCCTGCAGGATGACGAACCGGAACCGCCAAGTGCACAAAACTTAACTTTTGTGGTGCAGGCAGAGGTGCACAGGCCGACAACTGAGCCTGGCACTTCAACTCCACTCCCAGCATCGAGACAGGCAGCTCCAGCGATGACACAGGCCCCGATTCCGGCGACGGATGGGCCAGTCACTGCCGTTGGAAGCCCTAGCTCCGACATCACCGAAATGGGGCGGCTTTGGATGAGTAGAGATACGACCCTTAGTAGCCCCGGCTCGAAAACTCGCGCGGGAAGACACCGCACCGAGGTAACCCGGAATTTGGACGACATCGTAACACAACTAAAGCAAAATAGGAGTGTTACGAAATCTAACAAACTTACGATCCTAAAAGCTGTCGAGGCCATACGTGATGCCACCAATCGATTCACCAGTGAGATGGAGGTGATCGGGGTGGATCACGTAAGCAAATCGTCCGCACCACAGACACAGGAGCCAGCGTTGGACACTACCCAACTCAAAAGAGATATTATAGCGGGAGTGCAAGCCGAACTCACAAAAATACGCGCCGAACAACAGGCCCTGAAAGAGGTAGTCATGAAAACTTTGCATAGCGAGGAAGGTGGAGCACCTGCTGACAGAAAATCAGATGAAACATTTTCATCAGTCGTCGGCAGAGGCAAAAATAAAAAGCACAGAACGGAGGCTGCAATGGCAGCGGCAGCGGGCGCAAGTCATGAAGACGACATGGCCTCGCCTGCCGTTGGCAGACCTTATAGACCTAAAGTAACCCGAACTAATGCACCGCCACCACCGCCGGCAAACTTTGTCATTTTGCTGGAGTCCATCGACCCCAGACACGACGGCAAAGACGTCCTCAAAGAGGTGAAAAAGAGAGTCGATGTTGCTGACATAGGAGTGGGCATTAAGAGTGTACGAGAAACTCGTAACAACAAAGTGCTCATTAGTTGCGAGTCAAACGAGGATAGAGACAAGCTCAGTGCCGCCATCAAGGCAAAAACGGCTAACATAACTGTTGAGGTACCGAAACAGCGCAACCCCAATCTGCGGATTATCGGCGTCGTCCCGGATTATGCGAATACAAAAATCGAGGATGCCATAATCAAGCAGAATTCCGGATTATTTGCAGGCGTTGCAGATAAATCCATCAAATTTATACGAACTGCTAAAGGCCGAAATGACTCAGTAAAGAACGTCATCGTTGAAGTCAGCCCGCAAGTATGGACTGCAGCACAGGGCCAAAAGATAAAAATAGGATATCAGTCTGTACTGGCAGTCGATCATTCACCGATAGTACAATGCTTTAAGTGCCACGGATTCGGACACCGCGCAACAGAGTGCAAATCCGAGCATAAATGTGCCTACTGCGCTGGTGATCATGACACACGCAGCTGCAGCACTCGAGAGACCGCACCGTGCTGCATAAACTGTGTCAAGAGCGACAGAGACCATAGGCATTATGCGTTTAGTCAATCCTGCAGCGAGTGGATCAAGTGGGACCGTATAGCCAGACAGGCTATACGGTACTGCTAAAGGCGTCCCAAAGATTGATAATAACAGGCCACTTACTGTCGTGCAATGTAATTTAGGGAAAGGGAACAACGCCATGCAGGAGCTCATACAGTGCGTCAAACAGCATGAATATGATGTCATATTCATCACGGAGCCATTCGTAGGAAACAAAACTACTATGAATGGCATCGATGAATATGACATCTATCAACATGCTGACGGAAACAACAGGGCTAAAGCATGTATAGCTATCCGCAAAAAACTAGGCAACTATATTGGAATAACCCAATACGCGACCACCAACCTTTCTACTGTCCAACTTTCATTGCCGAACAGAAAGTTACTTCTTACCTCTGTCTACGTGGAGCCCGGTGAGGACCCATCCAACACGCTCAACCACCTGGAGCAAATGATCAAATCGTATCAAAACTCCGAACACATCATCTGCGGGGATTTTAATGGATGGCACACAACATGGGGCTCCACGAAGAACAATGACAGAGGTAGGGCAATAATGGACCTACTAATTGCGAACGACCTAATGGTTTGCAACTCAGGTAACGAGGCCACTTTCCAGACTGTAACTCATGGACAAATCCGAACATCCATAGTGGACCTCACTGTTGCAACCATAGGGATAGCCAGCAAGATCCTGGACTGGAAGGTGAATCCTACTATTGTGACCTCCTCGGACCACCGTGGAATACAATTTAATATAGACATCAATATAGCAAAAACGAAAACGAAAACATCCATATCAACTTATAAATACAACACGGAGAGGGCTAATTGGAAGAACTTTGAGGATGAATTAAACAAAAACATAGAGCACGCTAAACTTAATAACAATGTAAATATAGAAACCTTCACAACTGAAGACATAGACACGTACATAACGAAACTTACAGCGATAATAACTAGAACATCTGACAAAGTTTTTACACGCAAAACACCACACAAGAGAGCCATATGGTGGACCGAGGAGCTAACTAATATGAAGAAACAGGTCATTCACCTTCATCACCGCCTACAGGATTTAAAGCGTAGTAAGAAGGATCTTACCAATGTAATTAACGAACTGACGCAAGCGAAAGCCGAATATGCACAAAAAATACGCATGACTTCAACAGAACATTTTCGGGAGTTTTGCAAGAGCCAGGGTAGAGACGACGTCTGGTCGATTACAAACCGTCTACTCAAAAGCACTCCGCAGCCACAACCACCAGCAACCTTAAAACTCAGTAATAACAATTACACAACAACCATACAGGACACCGCAGAAAAACTAACCGAAAAATTCTTCCCTGACGATTCCATCTCTGCAGATACAGCATACCACACACAACTTAGAAATAGAATAAATACGCACCTCACACAAAATAATAATGACATCGCCGAAGAACCACCTTTTACGACATCAGAGCTTGTTGAGGTTGTAAATAGCATGAGTCCAAAAAGAGCCCCAGGGCTAGACAGTCTTACAGCTGACATTTGCAAGTGCGTAATAATGGCTTATCCTGAGCAAATGACAAAGCTGTACAACAGGTGTTTACAGCTCTGTTACTTCCCCGACAGCTGGAAGGTAGCCTTTATCAAAACGATACCTAAACCTGGAAAAGACAGCTACAAAGACATATCTTCCTACAGACCAATTGGATTGATAAATGTATTGGGCAAAATCCTGGAAAAGCTAATCGCAAAACGGCTCACATACTTTCTGCGCACTCATAATGCTTGCAGTCAACAGCAGTATGGGTTCAAAGAACAGAACTCCACCACGGACGCCCTCTACAATGCTGTTAATCTCATCAGAAAATATAAAACAGAACACAAACTCGTTGCTGCTATTTCCTTGGACATTGAAGGAGCTTTTGACCATGCTTGGTGGCCAGCACTCCTGAACCAGCTCATCAAGGTACAGTGTCCCAGCAACATACTCGGCATCATACACAGCTACCTCACTCATAGGAAAGTCATACTAAACTATGTGGATGCTACCTTCACAAAGGAACAGTCGCTCGGGTGTGTCCAGGGTTCTGTTCTGGGACCAATATTCTGGAACACAATCGTGGACACGCTACTGGACCTTCCTTTGCCTGAAGGTAGTCACCTACAGGCATATGCTGACGATATGCTGCTGATATGTTCTGGAGCCAACGTAAACGAACTGGAACAGACAATAAACAGGACACTGGCGAACATCCATCAATGGGGAATAGACAATAAACTAAGATTCGGAGCTCATAAAACTTTAATGATAACGCCAACCTTCAAAGCAAAATCAGCTAAAATAGTAATGAACCACACACCCATTCCATTCAGCAATCAGTTCAAGCTCCTCGGAGTAATAATTGACCAAAACCTAAATTTCATTCAACATTCAGATTATGCAATTAATAAAGCACAAAGAATATTTAAACGACTATGCATCTTCATAAAACCCACATGGGGTGTACATTCCGACAACATTAAAACAATATACCTACAGGTTATCGAACCCATCGTGACCTACGCTGCGGAGATTTGGCACTCGGCCGTAAATTATAAAAAAGTTCAGAACGCCTTGCTAAGTCTCCAGCGTGGGTTCGCAATTAAAATCGTCCATGGATTCAGAACTCTCCCCACTATTGGAGCAATAGCGCTGGCTGGGCTC
>JALPQI010031968.1:0-31502 GCA_025490895.1 Thaumatotibia leucotreta
CTCAAAAAAACAGTTAATATCATCGTTTTGCTTCATAAATTGAATAATACAAAGAACTGAAATTAATTTCGTTTCGAGTAAAAAAATGATAAAAATATTTATGTTCTTCTAACACTTTTGTATTTCGGGGATCACCATTATATTTACTAAATAATCATTAATAAATTAGTAGTTGTAAAAATCATAGTTGAATCTCAACATTTTTTATATTTCTCTAGAACTCTAACATTACATAAAAGGATTAGTCAAGGCAAACATTTTATTCTTTATATTGAACTGCTGTCCTATTGTAAATGAATACCTTTTCAATGGATTTTACGAATAACTTGAACTAGTTACCACATGACATATATCTAAAGTAAGTGAGTAAAGTATTTCTTAAGTCCTAGATTTCTAACTTGTCGTTATTTTTTGCTAGAATAAGGATACATTTTATGAATGTTTTACCCAACAGGGATCAATGCGTTAAAAAAACAAAATAAAAATGAAACTGTAACATAATTTAACCTAAGCATTGAACAAATAAAGCTTAATTATTTATGAATGTATCACTCTTTATTCATTCGCAATGAAAGTGAAGTAGAGGAAAACATCGACTTGTCCTCAGTGACAATATTCACCTTCACAATACGTGTATGTATTAGCAAACAATGTCGCTCCCGATAACATGCAATTACGGAGAAAATCTTTTTATCGATCGGTACATGTAATTACTCGTATCGATTGCAACATTGAAAAATAAACAAAATCAAAAAACGTGTTTATGCCATTTAGTGGTGCCCCCCATTTGTAATCAAAAGTTTATTTTTATTGTATCTCTATTAATTTAATCTTAATATAGTATGGCAGCCAAATTGTCAGTAAAAAGCCGCGCGAAAATCGATTTTTCGACAAGTGGTCGACCCTTCGCGATTACATTTTCAGAATAGGTATGTCGCTTTTTCCATTGAAAAATTTGTTTGCTAGACTATATTAACTTTCCTACCTATTAAATTACACGAAATCACAAACAAATGGCTTCAAAATAATGAGGTGATTTTCTTTTCTTTACCCTCTGTCACTGATGTAACGTCTATCAGACACCCGTTTATTGCTATGTCGCTACTACGATGTTGATCACAACATTGAATATTACACTTCAAGTGACCACGTCAGTATCAGTGTTACAGTGGTCCTAAAATGCAATTTCGTTTCAGGACCTCAACAAAGAGGTATACAAGTTCCTTGAGACCGCTGGGGCCAAGTATGGCGTCGGTTTCTGGAAGCCTGGCTCCGGCATCATCCATCAGATCATCCTGGAGAACTATGCCTTCCCCGGTCTGCTGATGATTGGTACTGACTCCCACACGCCCAATGGTGGAGGCCTTGGTGGGCTCTGCATTGGTGAGTTATACATCATACATCATCACCCTATTTCAGTATTCTTAGTTCACAGCTGGACGTAGGCCTCTCCAACTAACTTTGCGTAAGGGACATATTAAGTGGTAATTAGGAGGCAGATTAGTGCAGGTACCAGTAATTTCAATTTAGTCATACTATTATCAAGATTACAATACTTTTTTTTTTCAATTTCATATAAATACAAAAAATTTACTTGAGATATCGCCCAATAGCCTGGCCACGAGATTGGTCTAAGGTGAAAACCATACCTGCGAGAAGGAGTTCCGATATCGACCTCTCGCTCCAAATAAGTAGGTTTTGATTGTCTGAACCTTCTAAGCAATCAAGTTCGCTTACTTAGGTACAATTTTTTATGAATATGTTTAAAACTATAGAATATATAATATAACTCTTACTTGCATATGTTATACTGAAAATCTAGTAGGTTCTAAATAAATGTCCATGAACTGTGATACAACAATTATCTGAGTTATCAAACATAATAAAATATCGTAGTTATTCCAAAAGTTGTGAATCGTTTAACAGGTCACGTACAAGTTTTTTTCTGATAACTTTGATTATGTGTGACCCGGACTTACTATTTTGGTTTCTAAATTATTGTAGTTTTATATACGTTTACATTATGTAACCTTTCAATTCAGTGAGACTGTTTGATATAGAGTAGAGGTGCAGTTTGTTTGTCTATGAATCTGTACAATACTGCTGTAATTATAATTATTTCTACTTTAGACGATAAAACCTACAAAATAAGCCCACGGGGGAGTAAAGTATTTTTTTATTCCAATAATGAAGCCTTAAAAACATGTATTCATTCAATAAATATATGGAGAAGCACTATTAGTATTTGCTTTTTCAACTTATTCTACTTCGAATTAAGAGTAATAAGTATTTTCTTTACTCGCTGAAATGAAGCATTTTAGAGATAGTATGGCTTAGTTCTCTTGCCTGTCCAAAAGAACAAACAAGAAAGAAATTAAGGGCTCTGTTGAGGTATTTTCAAAATAGTAACTTTTCTTAGTTGCTTTATTTCTGTGTGTATTTTTAATTAAATAGAAAAAAATATGCTGGGAGCATAATCTAATTTATTTTATTACAAAATAAGTGTTTCAAAATAAACTTAATATCTTATCACATTTTACGAAACTACCTTCAAATCAATTTTGTCGGCAGGTGTCGGTGGCGCTGATGCCGTGGACGTGATGGCCGACATCCCCTGGGAGCTTAAGTGCCCCAAGGTCATCGGCGTCAAGCTGACAGGTAAGAAACTTGATATACTCGCCACTATATTTATATTATATATTATCCTCGTAAGACCTATTGTCATCATACATCATCTCCCTATCTGGTATTCTCAGTTCACTGCTGAACGCAGGCCTCTCCTACTAATTATGCGTAAGGGACCTTTGTGGTTGCAATCCAATTTGAATCTTTCATGAACCAATTAAAGTAGAATTTATTTTGTTTCATTGCTTTTTGAAACAAACGAAATTCTTACCAATTTACATATAGAATAAGACTAAAATTAAAATTAGGTAATGGACCTTACGAGGTTATTTCAGGTTTTCCAGAACATTCAAGCTGATGATGATTTCAGAGTTTGGACACCTGTCATTGTTAGTTCAATTTGATCTACGAACAAATAAAACATGGCTCTTGCATGCCATACAAAGTTGCCTTTCAATCATGGCTCTGAAATTTGTTGTTTTGTGTCACCCCTCTTAATACCCTTCCGGAACATAATGTTGAATTCTCATAATGTGCATTACCGTAGAATCATACAAGTTACAACTATATTCCAATACTACAACTATGGTCCACACGTTCAACTCGTAATTAAGCATCAATGGAAATCTTTTATTTTGGTTTTATCTACGTTTTTTAATCATTAATGAGGAGACTTGTGCAACAACTGTGTCAATAATATAATAATTACACTAAATCGAAGATATTTGACTTAGTTTTGGATCATAGTTGGGAGTTTTTGGTCTATAGTTGGGCAGTTTTACGGTACTCAAAATGTTGAATTCTCAAAACGTCGAACCTGAAAAACATCACGCTTATGAAATTCTATATTGAAATTGAAACTTCACCCCTGATTTAAAATAGTAATTGGTCCATCAAACTTTTGTTATTCTCGAAGACCAATGAATGAGTGAATGAATGGCACCCGAGTGTTTACGAAGAGGCCACAATTTATTGACTAGGTAAAATGTCACCAATTAGCATGTGGGACCGTCCACTTAGCGGTGTTTTAGTAATAACACTCTATTTGGAATCATATGTGAAATAGTATTTATTAGAAGTAGATGTTCAAAACATGATCCAAATGTTTTATCAAAACATGGATTTTATTGAAATTAATATAGGTACACCTGTAAACTTTAGACTTTGGGAGGAAATATCTTTCTTTTGAATTACATAACATAACATTTTCTAAAGAAAGTCATGTGTCACTTTCGTTTCTTTTAAATCATATTTTCAACATTTGAAAAAGGTACCTTGTCGACTATTTACATAACAGAATTAAATCCAATTACGTATTGGAAGAAATGGGTTTACAACGAAAACCTACAGCCAAATGTGTCATTTGATAATTGACATCATGGTATTCCCATGATACGACGCATTTTTTGCGTTTTACGCAATTATAAGTCCTAGGATTAAAAACGAATTAAGTGTTCCTGTAATACTTTGGCACGAGTACGTTCTCAGATAAAGCTGGCGGAACGTCGCGATATCGTTATCAATGTACGCAGAACTACGAAATATAATTTCGAGGCGTTGACTCGCCTCTTTTGATAAGAAAGATAAACCTACACTAAACATGTAAAATAATACGTAAATGTGAGTCCAAAGGTTGAAATCGTTGCATTAATTTCGAAAAATACCATATACCACAGCTCATTGTACACCTAGATTTCTAGAATGACTTATGTGCTATTTTATTTAGAATATGCTGACGACAAGTAGGAATAGTATAGCGGTATGGCGCACCGCCAAGGAATCGATATCACGGGTTGTTTATCCTCTGATTTAGAACGCACTTTTACTTTATTTTTAAGCGGTATTTTTACACGCATTTCGACCTTGACCTTTGTACCCAAACTCTACTAGTATCTATGCCAAAACATGTAAAAGCCAATACGTATTTGTAATATGTACCTATCTAATATCCATACATTCATATTAATATACAATATCAAAGGACGAGCAAAATTGATAAATATGGCCTGATGGATAATATGTTATGTTATTTAAGCTTTATTGCACAAAATACAAAAAAAATGTACAAATGGCGGACTTAATGCCTAATGGCATTCTCTACCAGTCAACCATAAGGCCAAACAGAAAACGAATAAAAAGGTGCAAAAAGAGACAAAAGCAATGTTATTGAAATCTAAAGCAAACTAATTATATCCATATATATATTAAAATAATATGTTATTTAATCTATCTGATCTTTTTATCCATTGTACCAATTCGCAAAATCATATTAATTTTATTGCACGAGTAACGTTAAAGCTCGTCGGTTTTTGTTATGTACAAAGACCCTGATATTTAAAATACTAATTAAAACACATTCATGCATTGTCATGTTACGAATTTCTAGTGACGGAATTCCAACAACATTCAACTAAGCTAAGTTCTCATTTTGAGCCAGTTTAAGAAACTTAAGCTAAAACGATCTGACGAAAACTTATGCCGTGGATCGTAATGAAGAAATTATGTCAATTAGTGAGAAATATGCCATGTTTATTGCACGTGGACGTGTGAGACCTATGTTCCGGGGAATGTTATGGGTCATTCAGTCGATGTGTTTATAAAGTCCAAAGTACAACTATTATCAATAGAGTAAAATGCCGTTCAAAACATTTCCTATACCAGCGTCTTCAACTGTCGAGTTTCTTAATTGCATAGCTGATTATTTTTATACGTATTTGTTGGATGGTGCGGTTATGGGCATTTGACTCCTAAGGGAGAGAGAAAGTATATGAAGGGTCCACGGAAAGAACATGTCTAGTCAATTGAAATTACAGAAGGAAAAACCACCTTACTTTTAACAGAATAAGGTGTGAATTTGCCCTAATTTTTTTAAGCCCTGGACATGTTTTTTCCGTGGACCCTTCATATAGATTCACATCATCAGCCTATATCAGTTCACTGCTGGAAAATGGCCTCTCTTTAGAATATGCGTATGAACGCATTAGGAGGTAAATGCCGTCCGTACGCTTAGATTTTAGGAGAGGCATTTGTCCAGCAGTGACTAATTATAGGCTGATGACGATGATAGTGATGATGATACTATACATATATATCTTTATACCTAATACTCTAATAATACTATGGGCAGTCGAACAATAGTACAGTACATCAGAGGCCGGGAAAATGAGGATTTCCCGCCAAATTGGTATATAGGATAGGTAACGAGGCCGGAAATCCGTTTTCACGCCGAGACATGTATAGTGATTTTCTCAAACAAAAAGAAGTACAAAAGAAATACAGTGTTGTCGAAATTAAAGTGAGTTACTGCGCCCTAAAAGCGATAGGTACTTCCGAGTCTATTTTAAGGAACGTAAAGACAATATTTCATTGCATGTTTGAGAAAATGTCGTTAATTAAGCACGATCCATCCGTTCAAACGACGTACGAACAACATAACCTACTAAAGTAAAGTTACGTCATATGACCCAAATCGTATGCTCAGTTAAACTGTAACATGATACGAAAATAACTTTGCCCTATTAATCTAAAGAAGACGTATAGAGTAACTTTGAATCCTCATTTAAAACGAACTTTACTAACTGCCTTATCGCAATTGACATACGTGCGATTTTGACACGGCGTAACGGTTATGTCACGCGACATTGATACTGTAGTGAGTTTATTTTTATCGTGATCTGCGTCTAGACATTCCTATCATGGTATAGTCGATGTCTCTAGATTGATCAACGCGGTTTCTATCCCAAAAGTACGAATATATAACTGAAGTAGGTACGTAATATGAAAATGCGTAAGGTATGTACGAAATGTATGTAACAATAAGGTTCGTTTTCAAAGGTGTGACGTCGTTACTAGTGCCTATTTTCAAATTCTGCAACTTTATGTTTTACAACTTTATGTAATAAATTAAATTTTAAAATAATTTACAATAAACATGATATAAATATCGCAAGTGTAAGTAGTGAACAAACAAAAGTGACAAATTAAGTCCTATTATGTCTTAACACACAAATAGATCGTTGTTTTTCTCACTTTATCTAGGTTTAAGTTGTATGACTTGTCTTTGTACCAAAACAACTTCTACATGCCACATTAGTTTTAGAGGACAAGGTAACTCATTCTAAAAATTCTTCTAGACTTTTATGTGAATGGATTGATTAAATTATTTTCGTCAAGGAAATGTGCCCATAATTCCCCCCAAATGGATCATGCATAGTTTCCCGACCAATACCTACGCAGAACATGCATGAAAACCGTTTGCAATTACTTGACCCTGAGGTCCCTGAGCATTAATTAGTAAACAAATGGCATTTCATGGAATTTGACATTCGACATGTTTTACATTTTATACAAGTATACCATATCAGTACAGTACGAAACATGTAAATCAGCATAACAGCGTCAAATCCATTAAAAGGCCCATTCAGAATCATATATTCTGATCAGCAAATAGTAGGAGAAATAAATATTCTCCCGAAAAATAAAAACCGTTTTCTATGAAGTGTTGAACTATTGGGGCGACTTATTTTTGGCGACAAAAAAAAGTGGTTCGGCCGTTTTTTCCTAACCACGCTACGATACTTAAGAGGGTGCTTAGCCAAGTTGCCAATCGCTAACGCTTAATCGTCAATCGTAAACGACACGGGCAGGCAACGACAACGACATAGGCAGCTAACTGTCTTTGTCGCACTAATATGAAAGAGTGACAGAGAGAGAAAACTATGATACGCTACTTAGCGATTGGCAACTTGGCTAAGCATCCTTAAACGGTTTACCATCTCTCTCTCATATTATTATCATCTCTGTATATCATCATCATCATCATCTCTGTATATTGTGGACCGAAATATTTGGAGTCTACCTTGGTTTTTGATTTGTCTCCAATGTCTCCATATTATAATCGAATTGCATAAAAATCGTTAGGTATGTATTAGATGTTTTGAACTCGTACGTTTACCTGTTGTTTTCCATTTACCTAATTTGTAATCAAACAGTGTCACGTTCGCGGAGTGTATTTTCAAAAGGGCTTATTTCCTCTGCCTACAAAGGTTATTTTTTCTATTTACCTTTTCATAAGAGAAAAAATCTCTATTGTCGAAGAGGAGCACTTTTGAAAAGACACTCCACATATACGGTTTGTTTTTATTGAAGTAGGTATAGTGAAAATGTTATCGTGACTGTATGTTTACTACCTAGAATAATAAATTAATCCCTCCTTAATCATATTCATAAAAGTGAAATACCTAATTTCCATACAAACATGAGTGTTAATGGGGTATACCGGCATTTCTTTCGCAAATTAATTATGAATGCCATTAAAACTGTAGTCCCTGTCATATCTTAGCGAACAAAACCTAAAAATATCTGAACACGGCAGTAATATCAAGTAATGATTAATATAAATGTTGAAATTATAATGCAATACGTACTTACGCCGATCATTTTATTTGCGTTGTTAATAATGTTTCCGGCCTTCTAAATTTTCTACAAACACAAATCAATCCTAGGAGACACTATCGAGATACCTTATCTCTTGATAGCATCTCTCTTGTAATATTTATTAAGATTGTATCAACATGATTGTCATATCTCGTATCCGCTAAATGTACACGTCATTACTTTGCTTCATTGAAGGGGATAGATTTTAATAATATTATGATGCAATTAATAAAAATGTCAAAATAATAGGTATACTAAGTGCGATAATTTGATAACTTTGAGCTGTTTTTCTCGTCATAGGACACAATTTTATTTCAAAAAATATTAGCTGCCTTGCCTGTGTTGTGATTCATCACATCAGAACATCTTTGATAAATGTTTGTTTATAGAATACAGCGAATCAAAACTTTGATGGACCAATCACAACTATTTCTAAATGGCGGTTTATGTTTTTATAGATTGACATTGAAATTCATTACTGAGATGCATTGAAGAGGGGGTGACACTTGTCAAATAACATTCAGGACCGTTTTTGAAAGGCAATTTAGCATGGCGTGCGGCTTCCATGTATTATTTGTTCGTAGATTAATAATTGAATTGATTACAGCGCCCTCTATAGCAAATTCAACGCAACGGAGACTTGTCGAGTTTGCGGACGATTGTGGTAGACACGTCTTTGAGTGGCTTAAGGTTGTAGTACCTTCGAAACATTAAGTACAGATGTCGCTAGTGATTAGCTTCACAAAATACCATTTACTAAATTCGCTGTGATCGACGAAAGGTCATCTGGTGTAATTGGAAGCACGTTAGACCGGCAATCCAGAGGAAGCGGGTTCGAATCCCGTGACAACCAGAGTCTTTCGCAGTTGATTTTTTCTATGGTAAGCACATCTGTTACGACATTGTGGGATTAATAATTAGTTCTAACATCTGGCTAATAAGAAAAATTTGCATGCTTCATCAAGTGAAATGTACGCACTCAAATAACTGTCCATCTATGTCGCCGTGTGGTGACGGCAGTAAGAATACATTTGTCACCACCCCAACTCCTCCTGCGGGTGTCGTAAGAGTCGACTAAGGGATTGAAGTGTCACTGACCGTTATTTGATAAAATATTGATGATGGGCAGCAGCGTCATCAATAGTTATCATAGTAATATACACATTACTGCGATCGCCAATCTGCTTGCCCAGCGTGGCGATTATGGGCATTTACCTCCTAATGCGTCTATACGCATAGTTAATAGGAGAGGCCTACGTCCAGCAGTGGACTATCACAGGCTGATGATGTGATGTCCATTAAATATATCTTTATCTTTGACAGGAAAGCTCTCCGGCTGGACGAGCCCTAAGGATATCATCCTGAAGGTGGCCGGCATCCTCACCGTGAAGGGAGGCACCGGCGCCATCGTGGAGTACCACGGTCCCGGCGTCGACTCCATCTCCTGCACCGGTATGGCTACCATCTGCAACATGGGCGCAGAAATTGGAGCTACCACCAGCGTGAGTTGATAACTCAATAAAATCGCATTTCCTTTGTTGGATAGATTTTACAAACAAACGAAAATTATTACAAAACAAACGGTACAAAATATGATTAGGGTCATAATTCTTTGCGTTGTCTTATTTTGTGTCAATAAAAAACGTGTCGCAGTGGTGATTTTTGTATGATGAGGTTTTGTTTTCAATTTCTGATGTATGGATTAAAATCTGGCGTGAAAAAGAAATACAAGTGCACCGATTTTTTTTTATACCGAGTAGAAACAGCAACTAAAAGCGTGACAGAGTGGTATGAAACAAGACAACGAAAATAATTTTGACCCATTTAAAGAATATAATATGGTGGACCTTAGGAGGTTAATATGACTAGCGTCAAAATATTGATGCAAATCGCTGGAACAAACTTTTTTGGAAAAAAGAACACTAATTTCAAATTCCCATTGTTATTCATTACATGTTGTTGTGTGTGTGACATCAACTCTCGAGGAACTATACGTATTTATACGGACATTGAAAACGGCAACTCTATTTGCGGCGTAGATTATAAGTCGCGTGACGCGACTCGCGTTTCTATGTTTCTCCCCTCAAATCTAGAACAGAGCCTTAGATCTTACAGAAAATTACAATCAAATAACTCTAGATTCTACTCATATGCCTACTTTAGCTGATAGTCCGTATGCTTGTTTACCACCGCCATATAGGCTACTCTAAAATCACAGATAAATCATAGCTTAGAAACTTGCTGACTCCATTGACATTACATGGCTCTATTCCTTGCATTTACAATATTTACATGGCTCTAGAATTTACGAGTAATGTATTGCGTTACCGTTTCATATTAGCGTGAAAACCGAATCAAATTGTCTAGAGAGTTCAAGTTTAAAACAGCACTTTTCGCTATCGTGAAACATACACTATTTATAATAGATTCATTTGTTTATTCACATACAACGTTTATTTAAACAGGTGTTCCCGTACAACGCGCGTATGGAAGCGTACCTCAAGTCCACTGGCCGCCACGAAATCGCCGCTGCTGCTAATGCCTCCAAACACCTGCTCACACCTGACGCTAAGGCGCCTTATGACCAGGTAATTGAGTCTAATTTTACATGGCAAATAATGATTCATTGATTTGAAACTAAAACACTTTATAGTAAGCTTAGGACATGATTGGCGCGACTTTCCGTCTTTTACTAACTATATTAATGAAAGAGGGACGGGTAGTTCTTATCTCGCAGCGACACACTGTAGCAATATCTTAAGCGTACTGTAATGTGAGTAATGTAAGAAAGTAGAAGAAGAGTAGCTGGGTGAATATCTGAGCGTTTCAACCGCCTAATTTTGATGGTATAATTTTTGCCGAAGTTTCTAAACGTCTCAATGTTATACTTCGTAATTTGTAGAAGGTACCGTGCCTCCTTCAAATGACAAAGTAGCACATTGTAACGAATAGAAACTTCGCCAAAAATTATGCCACCAAAATTAGGCGGTTGAAACGCTCAGATATTCACCCAGCTGTAAATTTTTAATATGTTGATGAAAATACGATCTCAAAACGATAGGCAGACGCCTATATCATCTTATACAAAATAGATGGAATTCTTGAATATAATTGTAAAAGAAATTTAAATAAATGATTATATATAAAGCCCCAATAAAGATTTCAGAAACATAAACAGAATGTGAGTCTTTTTAGTGACATTTCATTAAACTGGATGTACAATTTTAGACCTTATGACTCTGAGCATAAGTAAAAAGTTTTCCCTTTGACTGTACCTGGGGCCAATTTCTCAAATGCTTGTAACTTGTAATACAACCGGAAGTCCTTATCTTATTAATGGTGTTAAAAAGTGACTTCCACTTGTATTACAAGTTGTAACTTGTAATAAAAAATTGTTTCTCCAAAGCTTGTAAGCTTTGGAGAAACAGGCCTCTGATCTAATTTGGCCTCTGTTTTTTTCAGTCAGTACTGTAGAATAACCCCATTATTCATAAACGTCTCCTAACAAGGCGCTAACCATTAATTGTCCCTTTTGTTCTTATAGACATATGGATTAGATCGAAAGGGACAACGAGACAAGCAATACTTAGCGGCTTGCTAAGTTAGGGAATGTTTATGGTTAAGGGTGTGATAAGACCGAGTGGCCGAGGGGTGCAGGCATCAGCCGCGAAAGCTGAGCACGTGGGTTCGATCCCCACCTCGGACGTTAGGTGATCTTTGTCGTTTTTCTTTGGTATATGACGATTATCAGTATCACTCATATTTTAAAGACAAACGGGTCTTAATCGCGTAAACTTACGTTTAATTATATCCTGACGTTTCGGGCATGACGTTACACCCGTGGTCGCAGGCAGACTGGCGCGAGAATGTATCAGCGCATCTAATATTTATAATTTATATAGTATTAAGTAGTGCATAGAGTAGTTAATAAATAATTTGATTTGTGTTTTCACAATACGTTCAAGGGGTGATATATTTTCATGAAATCAATTTACCAATTTTTCGCCTTTATTTCCAGCTGATCGAAATCGACCTGAACAAACTGGAGCCCCACGTGAACGGCCCCTTCACCCCGGATCTAGCCAACCCCATCTCCAAGCTTGGCGAGGTCGCCAAGAAGAACGACTGGCCGCTGGACATCAAAGTGGGCCTGATTGGGTCTTGCACCAACTCCTCTTATGAAGATATGGGTCGTTGTGCGAGCATCGTTAAGGAGGTAAGCATATTTGTACCCATCACTAGGGTAACATATTCTAGAAAAGTTTGCGAGGTCGCTAAGAAGAATAACTGTCCGTTGGACATCAAAGTGGGCCTTATTGGGTCTTGCACCAACTCTTCCTATGAAGATATGGGTTGTTGTGCCAGCATCGTTAAGGAGGTAAGGATATTTGTACCCGCCACTAGGGTAACATATTCTAGAAAAGTTTGCGAGGTCGCCAAGAAGAATAACTGTCCGTTGGACATCAAAGTGGGCCTGATTGGGTCTTGCACCAACTCCTCTTATGAAGATATGGGTCGTTGTGCCAGCATTGTTAAGGAGGTAAGGTTATTTGTACCCTCCACTGGGGTAACATATTCTAGAAAAGTTTGCGAGGTCGCCATAAGAACGACTGGCCGCTGGACATCAAAGTGGGCCAGCAGGCTTAGCACATGATTGGTGCGACAGTATGTCGCCGCGAGATAGATCTCCCGTCCTTCACTAGGTATCTTAACAAAAGAGGGACGGATAGACTATCTCGCGGCGAGATACTGTCGCGCCAATCATGTGCTAAGCATACTGATTGGGTCTTGCACCAACTCCTCTTATGAAGATATGGGTCGTTGTGCCAGCATCGTTAAGGAGGTAAGGATATTTGTACCCGCCACTAGGGTAACATATTATAGAAAAGTTTGTGAGGTCGCCAAGAAGAACGACTGGCCGTTGGACATCAAAGTGGGACTTATTGGGTCTTGCACCAACTCCTCTTATGAAGATATGGGTCGTTGTACCAGCATCGTTAAGGAGGTAAGGATATTTGTACCCGCCACTAGGGTAACATATTCTAGAAAAGTTTGCGAGGTCGCCAAGAAGAATAACTGACCGTTGGACATCAAAGTGGGCCTTATTGGGTCTCGCACCAACTGTTATGAAGATATGGGTCGTTGTGCCAGCATCGTTAAGGAGGTAAGGATATTTGTACCCTCCACTGGGGTAACATATTCTAGAAAAGTTTGCGAAGTCCACCAAGAAGAACTGTCCGTTGGACATCAAAGTGAGCCTTATTGGGTCTTGCACCAATTCCTCTTATGAAGATATGGGTCGTTGTGCCAGCATCGTTAAGGAGGTAAGCATATTTGTACCCATCACTAGGGTAACATATTCTAGAAAAGTTTGCGAGGTCGCTAAGAAGAATAACTGTCCGTTGGACATCAAAGAGGGTTATTGGGTCTTGCACTAACTCCTCTTATGAAGATATGGGTCGTTGTGCCAGCATCGTTAAGGAGGTAAGGATATTTTTGGAGTATTTTCCAGAGTACAAATTTAATGTACTCTAAACTTGGTGAGTCCGCCAAGAAAAATAACTAGCCATTGGACATCAAAGTGTTATTGGGTCTTGCACCAACTCCTCTTATGAAGATATGGGTCGTTGTGCCAGCATTGTTAAGGAGGTAAGGATATTATTTGGATTACCCTCCTCCATCAAAGAGGACCTTGTTGAGTCTTAAGCTAATCCAATCTCCACGCTTAGAGAGGCTGCCAAGAAGAACGACTGGCCGCTGGACATCAAAGTGGGCCTTATTGGGTCTTGCACCAACTCCTCTTATGAAGATATGGGTCGTTGTGCCAGCATCGTTAAGGAGGTAAGGATATTTGTACCATTCACCAGGGTAACATATTCTAGAAAAGTTTGCGAGGTCGCCAAGAAGAACGACTGGCCGCTGGACATCAAAGTGGGCCTGATTGGGTCTTCCACCAACTCCTCTTATGAAGATATGGGTCGTTAAGGAGGTAAGGATATTTTTGGAGTATTTTCCAGAGTACAAATATACTCTAAACTTGGCGAGTCCTCCAAGAGGAATAACTGTCCGTTGGACATCAAATTGGGCCTTATTGGGTCTTGCACCAACTCTTCTTATGAAGATATGGGTTGTTGTGCCAGCATTGTTAAGGAGGTAAGGATAATTTTGGAGTATTTTCCAGAGTACAAAAATATACTCTGAACTTGGCATCGTTAAGGAGGTAAGGATGTTATTTGGATTACCTTCCTCCATCAAAGTGGGCCCTAGTGAATAGGCACCTTCTGGGCAAACTCACTCCATCGTAGGCCACGTCTCTGCCCTTGGCTAGTCTGTGGCCATGAGTAAGCCTATTTCATATAAAAAAAAAAAAAAAAAAAAGATATGGGTCGTTGTGCCAGCATTGTTAAGGAGGTAAGGATATTTTTCAGGGTACAAATGTATTCTCAACTTGGTGAGTCCAGCAAGAAGAATAACTGTCCGTTGGACATTAAAGTGGGCCTTATTGGGTCTTGCACCAACTCCTCTTACGAAGATATGGGTTGTTGTGCCAGCATTGTTAAGGAGGTAAGGATAATTTTGGAGTATTTTCCAGAGTACAAAAATATACTCTGAACTTGGCATCGTTAAGGAGGTAAGGATGTTATTTGGATTACCTTCCTCCATCAAAGTGGGCCCTATTGAGTGTTGTACTAATTTCTCTTATGGGGTGTTGCTCCAGCATTGTTAAAGAGGTAATGATATTTGTGTTGTATTTTACAGAGTAGAAATATCCTCTAAACTTAGTGACGTTGCCATGAAGAAATACTGGCTGTTAGGCATCAGCATCAGCCACTTTGGTATATCCTCTAGCCGCCCAGAGGCCTATAAAAAGGTCTCCTGTATTATAATTGATAAATTCGGTCTTATACCAATTTTACAGGACATTGGCCGTTGCGCTAGCATCGTTAGGGTGGTAGGATATTTTAAGGAGTACCCTCATTATCATCATTATCAGCCTATTTTAGTCCACTGCTGGACGTAGGCCTCTCCTATTAACTATGCGTATAGACGCATTAGGAGGTAAATGCCCTTAATCACCACGCTGGGCAAGCGCATTGGCGATCGCAGTAATGTGTCCACTATGATGACGCTGCTGCCCATCATCAATCTTGTAGAATGGTCAGTGACACTTCCAGTGGCGGCTGCTGAGTTCGAGAACCGGTGGTGCACTTAGTACCTACCTATAGTTAGTATGGAAAGTAATGTCGTAATAAAAAAATGCAATTTGAACATTTATTTTCACACATAGGTACAGCTTTTGACTTTATAAAATCTTATTTTATTTACCTAATTTACCTACAGTTTTAATTTTATAATTATGCTAATAAGAAAATGAATAAATTTCGTGTAATCTGTACAAACAGAAACAACTAGTGCAAAGATATTACGCGACTAAATCAAGTCCCATTTTGGGAGTAATAAAAGCTGTACATTTTGTTCGATTACTTCGCTTGGTCGGGTAATATTGCGCGCCGCCTCGTGTCTAGTCGGAAGTCATCGGCACCGCCCAGTCGGGACGGCGCTCCAAATTCGCATATTTCTTCATACAGTTTGTACGTAGCATCTTCCGTCTCACGTGCCAGAGGTGTTTACGCGATTCCCATACATTTTCGACTAGATGGCCTGATGACTTTTAGTACGTGCCACTGGACACTTCAATCCCTTAGTCGACTCTTATGACACCCGCAGGAGGAGTTGGGGTAGTGACAAATGTATTCTTACTGCCGTCACCACACGGCCCTATTACTATTTTGAGGAGTACCCTAAGTTTTGTAATTTTTATTGCTATTAAAGGCTATTTAATTTTAAAGGTGAATTAAACTGAAGCACTATTGGACCTTGACTTGGATAGGCCACACCCTCAGAAGAGACCCAGACCACATACCAAGGCAAGCCTTAGAATGGACCCCACAAGGCAAAAGGAGACGTGGACGGCCAAAGCAATCCTGGCGGCGCTCGGTGGCATCCGAGATAAAGACGATCGGGCTGTCATGGCCTGAGGTGAAGCTCGCAGCTCGAGATAGATCGCGATGGCGACGCACTGTGTACGCCCTCTGCCCCACCTAGGGGACTTAGGACTTTAAGTCACTATTGGACCTTATTACTAATAATTACAAAATTGTCCCCAGGCTCTGAAGCACGGCGTGAAGTCAAAGATCCCGTTCAACGTGACGCCCGGGTCCGAGCAGGTGCGCGCCACCATCGAGCGCGACGGCATCGCCGGCACTCTGCGCGACTTCGGGGGCACCGTACGTATTCATTCATTGCACATTCGTTCATGACCCTACGTTCCATTACTTAATTCCGTCGTCATTAGAGTGACAAGTGACATCCTTGAAAATGACGTTTCAAAATTTTCGATATCCCTAAATCGAAAACCATTTCGAGATATACGCATGTAGATCACAAAAATATATTTTTAGAAATTTTTCTTTCGCAATATTTTGTTAAAAATCTTAAAAATAGTTTAAAGGGGAAGTGACGTCACATAGCTGATTCATAGCTGCCACTATTACCAAAAAAATGTTGTAGTTGGAATGTCTCTGGTGTTTGGCAGTGACATTTGACTTGTTACCGTTTTTTGTCGTATTCTTACGTGTATGAAACATCACTTGTGACGTCATTTAGCTGAATTTTGACGTTTGTAACTTACGCTCTTTCTACTCGAAGTAGTAATAAAAAGAGATTTTCGCACTAAAATAGCAATTTTTTTGAAAAATAAAACAATACGTGTATCTTTTAATATTGAGTTCTTTCAAAACAGACAATAAAAACTAGGGCTTAAAAACATTAAATGTTGTCAATTTCAAGCCTCTCGTGAAGCCGAGGATCGGGTAGTAATCGAGAGTCCAGAGGCTATATGTAGAAAGGCTTCCGAAACTTTGGACAGATCCTTAATTTTGATGCGCGGGAAGGATTTGCGCATTAAATTGAAAGAATCATGTTTTATGGGTCGGTGACTTGGATTTTGTCCCTCTTAATCATAAACGTTTCCTAAATTAACAAGGGGGTAAATATCATTTATCCCTTTCGGTCTTATCAAAATGTATATGAGACCGAAAGTGACAAACGATATCTATCGCCTTGCTAAGTTGGGAGACGTTTATGAATAAGAGACTCACCGTCTTTGACAACATTCGTGTTATTCCAGCGTTGTAATTTTCGTAAAGTGCATTATCGCTAGAATAGTTTAGTTTATTTATTAATCTCACAATATACAAATTCACTTAAAACTACACATGGTACATTTTTAGGATTTTATATTGTGATTGTCAGTTTCTTCAACATACAAAAGTATTTTATATGAACAAGGGTTATACAAACCCTGATACATTTTATTACCTCTTGAGAAATTCACATTTTTTTAATCCATTACTAATGAATTCCCCCAGGTCCTGGCTAACGCTTGCGGCCCTTGCATCGGCCAATGGGACCGCAAGGACGTGAAGAAAGGAGACAAGAACACCATCGTCACATCGTACAACCGAAACTTCACCGGTCGTAACGACGCCAACCCGGCCACCCACTGCTTCGTCACCAGCCCTGAATTGGTTACAGCTCTGTCCCTCGCTGGTAAGTAAAGTCACTATGTTAATATTCTGTGGGACCAATAGATGCAAGAGTTATAAAGGAAATTGTCAAAAATATTTTTTCATCTCACCTACTCGTAAAAAGTGTTATTATACGCAGGCATACTTGAACGTAATGAGCTGTATTATGCCCATGGGCAATAATGGATTTTCATACCACATAACGTCGCACTAGCGCGGCGCGGCGCGCGCAAGCCGAGATTCCTTTTATAAAAATGGTGAATTTAAGTCATCCCTGATTTTGAAAAATTATTTAGACCATTTTAGAGTAGGTTTGTGAAAATATATAGTTTTATTTACTTTTTTTGCCTCACAGGTGTGATGAAAAACATTGTGTGTGCCACGGGCGGTACAAGAATTATGAACACAATTCCTTATTTACCGCCCTTAATACACAATGTACTATTTTAGTACAGTTGGTGCCTTTTTTAGGCTCTAGTGCTCGCTCACTACTCGTAGTGTGTCATTTTACGTCAAGTCCAAAACTTCGGAGGGCCATCTGCACTAAAAAACGTCGTACGAGACACGTGCAAAAACGAAATTCGATCATGCATCGATTTAAAACACTCCCTATTGGTCGTGTTTGAAAACATCTCCACTCGTTTCGAATTTCATGTTTTTCTTGTGTTGTAATGTAATACTATTTAACTTGTAGTGCAAGTTTATTGCAGCTTTCTCTCGAGTCTTCCAATACGCGTTTATCAGTTGAAGAGTTTTTAGTGATTAAGTGGTAACAGGGCCACTTGTTATACCTGCTGAAATAAAATGTATAAAAATAATTATTTTTTATATTCGACGTGGATGAATAGTGATCATCGTGACTATAATTGGACGTACTTACTTACTTACTTACTGCTGTGGCGCAGCGACCCGAAGTGGATCGTGGCCTCTGACACTAAGGACCTCCAGGCTTCTCTATCCAACGCCGTTACTGCCCAGTCGACGGCACCGAGTTCGGTCAGGTCTTTCACCACCTCATCACTCCAGCGATACCTAGGCCGTCCAACAGGACTTCGACCCGTCGGGCGGCCCGAATATGCCCTCCAGACTGCTTGATCTTCACCCATTCGAACCACGTGCCCGAGCCATCGGAGTCTCGCAGGTTTAGTTTATAATTGGACGTAGTTAAACGAAAACGATCCAACCTCCGAAATTAGTCACTAAAATTAATTATGACACACAATTTAAAAACACATATTAACTAGCAACATTTTCCAGGTCGTCTGGACTTCAACCCGCTGACGGATACCCTGACCGGCTCCGACGGCAAACCCTTCAAGCTGTCCGACCCGTTCGGCGACGAACTCCCCGCTAAAGGCTTCGACCCCGGCCAGGACACCTATGAGCACCCTCCTGCTGACGGATCCAGTAAGTTTCTAGACATTTTTAACCTTTATACTGTCTCGGATTTAAGCAAAGCGTTTGACTTTGTAGAATTTTCAATTATTCTTAAAAATCCCGAGAAATGTGTTATATTATAAGACGACCAGTTTTAATGCGTCTGTCAACCCGGCATTAAGTTTAGAGTCATTTTTAACCTTATGCTGTCATTTCAGCAAAGCGTTCGATTTTGTAGGCCATTCGATTATTCCTAAATATCTCGAGTAATGTGTTGATGACCAGTTTTAATGTGTCTGTCAGCCCGTCAGCTAATATCAGCGGCCCTACCGCGAACTTCGAAATCCGCAAGTTTCGACGATTTGTCTCTCTCACTCTAATGACGCCTTCGTTGGAGTGACAGAGAAAAATCCTCGAAATTTACGAATTTCGATTTTCGCGATTACTACCGCCAGCAGTTGACGAAGTAAGTGTTGACTCTGCTTCACTCAAAGTGGAGTTCTCAGGGCGCCGCAGGTAGTCTATGCGTACGGACGCATTAGGAAGTAAAGTAAATACCCGTAATCGCCACGCTGGGCAAGCGGGTTGGCGATCGCAGTAGTGTGTCCACTATGATTCGTGATGCTGCTGCCCATCATCAATCTTCGATAAATAAATGGTCAGTGACACTTTAATCTCGACTCTTACGCCACCCACGGGAAGAGTTGGGGTGGGTGACAAATGTATTCGTACTGCCATCACCACACGGCTTGACTGAGAAGGAGGACCATACAGCAAACTAAAATAACCGTGAAATAAAACTATGAAAACGGATAAACTCGCGTATATTAACTGCGGATGCAGACCACGAACCCTGTAAAGTGTTCGAAACGTCGGAATGAAGTTAAAATTAGTTAATATACGCGAGTTTATCCGTTTTCATAGTTTTATTTCATGAGTAATCCTCGCGGTAACCGAAGAAAATATTAAAATAACCGTATTTATTCTACAGATGTGAAGGTCGACGTATCCCCCACCTCCGACCGTCTGCAGCTCCTCTCGCCCTTCGACAAGTGGAACGGCAAGGACCTCACCGACCTCACCATCCTCATCAAGGTCAAGGGCAAGTGCACCACCGACCACATCTCCGCCGCTGGACCCTGGCTCAAGTACCGTGGACATCTTGACAACATCTCCAACAACATGTTTATCACGTGAGTTTATTATAAAGGTCAAGGGCAATCCCGTTTCCGACCACATTCGCTTCAGTCTGTTTTATCGTGCCTTTGCAATCGGGGCGGTAAAAGGATCTTACTGGCCTGAATATACTCATCAAGGTCAAGGGCAAGTGCACCACCGACCACATCTCCGCCGCTGGACCCTGGCTCAAGTACCGTGGACATCTTGACAACATCTCCAACAACATGTTTATCACGTGAGTCTATTATCAAGGTCAAGGGCAATCACGTTACCGACCACATTCGCTTCGTCAGTCTGTTTTTGCCTTTGCAATCGGGGTGGTATAAAGATCTCACCCGCCATAATACTCATCACGGTCAAGGACAAGTGCACCACCTTGTACATGTCCGCTGCTGAACCCTGGCTGAAATATTGTGGATATCTTCACAGCATCAACAATTATGCAAATGTCCATAAATATGATAGGTCAACGTCAAAATTGTGCGTTCTCATTGGTTGATTACAAAATGGTGATCGTCAACAAAATACATGTGTCATTGATAACGCATTGTTCGTAAACGGTTTAATGCAATGGAGAGCATTTTTTCCATGACACATTTTTATTGCGATAACTTGAAATAAAATATTCAGTAATAAATTAATTTGCTTCATGTTTTTCTGCGTTCGCCACGCAATTGTTGTTATTGTTGTGGAATTCAGCAATTTAAGACACAAGATAAGATATTAAAAAAAATGTATTATTAATATAAATAATACTTCGAATATTCTAATGTCCATCTCGTCCCCCGATCTCGTCTCCATAACCTGCATATAGGCAGGCTAGGCAGATTCAACTGCTACATAGCAAGAGAATCTCAAAAATACCTCAGGTTGTTCTGTTACGTTTCTATGTTGTACCACTTGTACCCAATTTTATTTTAGTGTATCCTACAAATTTAGAGAAACGACGGCTATATTAGGCTTATAAGAGATGGCTTTGGTTTATTTGACAGCATTTAATAGAACGCAACTGTTTTAGAAATATAGACAGGAAAAAATAATAAAAATAAACTAATATGTTCAAATTAAAAACAAAAAAAACGATTTCTGATACAACTGAAACTGCTCATTTTATTTTATTTTATCCTCATTGCAAATGCTATCACGATGATTAGCAAATTTGTATTAAAAATGTGGTATTACTACGTATGTTGGATTCTATGAGCTGTCGCCATTGTAATTCCTACTGGCCCAGCATAGGTACTACATTTAAATAATGAACGGACATACGTGCTAGGATGCCAGGGCACATGGCAGAACAAAAGGTGGCATTATACCATCCTCATATTAAATTGCCCCAAAACAAATAAATTTAAAATAAAATGTAGTGAAACTATTTCTTGTGAAATGTGATTCCATCTTTTTTATGGTGCTTGTGTCAGCGTCTTTTATGCATTTGACGACGTAACGGGTCATAATTACTTAGTTTTGAGATTTTTTCGCCAGCTGTCAGTAAGACCGCGCGACATGTCGGCCATTTGTATACTAACGGATTAGTGTCATACTTCGAAGACCCAGTATTAGGTTTTGCGGTTTGTTGTTATATTCTATTCTACACTCATTTTTAATATAGCAAATATTTCCCTTTAAATACGACGGCAAATTCGATAATGTGGGCGCGAAGAGTTAAAATATCTTCCACTTTATCCGGTTTGTTATCGGTGTCGGATGACTACAGCTGACAGCTGATTGCAAAATCCTTCTGATGCTGCTATTTAGGGCTGTGCGCACGCATAGATAATTTCGGTGCATGGCGTGAAGAACTTGATAAATCGAGATATTTTGGTAAACAAAAATAAATTTAATTTATGAAAGATAGAAGTTCAAATTCCTTCTACTTTTCATCTCGAGTTATCAAGTTCTTCACGCCATGCACCGATTTATGTACACGTATAGCACACAAACGTTATCCCATTAGTCCAACGGCTCAAGGGTATCCAATGGCGCCGTGAATACATTGGCACCAGAAATTTCGCGTTTTTCTAAGCCTTCACTCATAACAATTTCTTCCCCAGCGCCACAAACGCCGAGAACGGCGAGCTGAACAAAGTGAAGAACCAAGTGACCGGCGAATGGGGCGCCGTTCCTGCCACCGCGCGCGCCTACAAGGCGGCCGGCGTGCCCTGGTGCGTCATCGGCGACGAGAACTACGGCGAGGGCTCCAGCAGGGAGCACGCCGCGCTCGAGCCCCGCCATCTCGGCGGCCGCGCCATCATCGTCAAGAGCTTCGCCAGGTGAGACCTGGACCAGACTCCATACCCCGCCACCTGCGTGCCTGCTGCGTCATCGGCGACGAGAACTACGGCGAGGGCTCCAGCAGGGAGCACCGCCATCATCGTCAAGAGCTTCGCCAGGTGAGACCTGGACCAGACTCCATACCCCGCCACCTGCGTGCCTGGTGCGTCATCGGCGACGAGAACTACGGCGAGGGCTCCAGCAGGGAGCGAGCCCCGCCATCTCGGCGGCCGCGCCATCATCGTCAAGAGCTTCGCCAGGTGAGACCTGGACCAGACTCCATACCCCGCCACCTGCGTGCCTGGTGCGTCATCGGCGACGAGAACTACGGCGAGGGCTCCAGCAGGGAGCGAGCCCCGCCATCTCGGCGGCCGCGCCATCATCGTCAAGAGCTTCGCCAGGTGAGACCTGGACCAGACTCCATACCCCGCCACCGACGTGCCTGGTGCGTCATCGGCGACGAGAACTACGGCGAGGGCTCCAGCAGGGAGCACGCCGCGCTCGAGCCCCGCCATCTCGGCGGCCGCGCCATCATCGTCAAGAGCTTCGCCAGGTGAGACCTGGACCAGACTCCATACCCCGCCACCGGCGTGCCTGGTGCGTCATCGGCGACGAGAACTACGGCGAGGGCTCCAGCAGGGAGCTTCGCCAGGTGAGACCTACCCGTCTTCCTAGTAGGTAACATAAACCTATGTCACGAAGTCCCAGTCCTCCATAATAAACAGTTGTTTGTCGTAAGTGCATTATTTTACAAAGTTAAGTAGGTAAGCAAAACAGTCGTCACACGGCAAAATAACTAGCAATCACCCACAGATGTCATATATACCATAGATCAAGCAAGCGTATCTACTTAGCGTGTCAAATGAACTCGGTGAAATCCACTGAGTTGTCCGTCTTTAATCGCAGCTTGCAGCTTTCGGGCGTCAAATTTTGTAAGTTGAAGTGAAAACATTAATAAGTAATATTAATTGCAACAACACAAAAAAATATGAATACTCAAGGGCCTGAGACATATTTCAAATCATAGGCAAGTAACAACTTCAGTACAAAATCTGACACGCTCGGCCGCCATACAAATGAATGAATTTGTTTTTTCTATTCAAATCTAATTCTGTGCAATCACCATTCATTTCGAAAACGAAGCTCGAGAGTTCTCTCGTCTCTATTTTCCCAAATTCTCGATTTATATCGGGTTTAGAAATCCTAAACAAAAACCATTCCAAGCTGCCGTGTTCTGATAAATAACACCTTTTTTCTTTTGGTCAAAAATCGGCTGAATACAATTCCAAAAGTCACGTATAACTCGTTCCAATTATTTTGCTTAATTAGGAGGCACAGGAAAAAAGTGCTTTCCCGTTGTCTGTGAGGTTTTGGGACTCAGAATAGGTCTCCTACGATGTTTTTAGAAGTTACAGATCGATTTTTTTTGATACGTACGTATTTGCTGCTAGGTAGTATAACCTACTTAGTACTACTAGGTACCTCTTAAATTAAAACTTATTTTGAAAAAAATCCCACAAGGGTCGTAATTCCGAGCAAAAATCGGCTATGTCAGTCACCTAAGAGCTCATCAGCGACGCTCTCAGCAGAATGCAGTCGCCGTGGCCGAAACCGGCTAGGATAGGATGATGATGAATTATCCTCCATATTTTGACATATAAATATCTGTGTGCAGGATTCACGAGACCAACCTGAAGAAGCAGGGCATGCTCCCGCTGACGTTCGCGAACGCCTCCGACTACGACAAGATCCAGCCCACGGACAAGATCTCGCTGCTCGGCCTTAAGGACCTCGCCCCCGGCAAGGTACTAATAACTTCTTAAGCTAACATGGTTATTAACATTATTAGTATGACTTAAATTTGGCTTGGCCACCTCGAACGAATGGGAGTTATCTGCCGTGCCGTCAAAAGAGCCTACGAGGGTAAACCAGAAGGTAGACGTCCAGTCGGCCGCCCCAGATATCGTTGGGCGGATGCTGTGAGGGCTGATTTAAACGGTCTCGGAATTGACCAGTTGCAAAATGTCGCTCAAGACCGTGATCAGTGGTGTTCTCTCGTATTGGAGGCCAAGACACGGTTTGGGTCGCTGCGCCAGAGGAGTAAGTAAGTAAGTATGACTTAAAACGGGATATTTACCATGTAAATTGGAATTATTGATCACCCGATATTACTCCGTGAAGATGGCATTTTCAATAGTGCCGAAATATCGGGTGCTAAATAATTCCAAATATATCTCGTTTTAAGTCACACTAATGAGGTACTAATACACCTAATTATATAGGAGGGCAGCAGTGGAGGAGATAAATTATAATCGAGCGTAGAATAAGTGAGATTTAATTAAATTATAAGATTACATTAGTGGCCTAACCTAACGCGAAAGGTATCGCGGTGTCCTATCAGATCCGATGTTAGGTATCAAAAAAGGCCCAGAATGAGCTTGCACTTCCGTTTTGTGCATTCGGTCGGAGTTATTGCCAAATATCGATGACGATACGCGGCGCGGGCGCAGGGCGTCTGCATACAACGTTTTGTGACGAAAGCTTCATACGCAGCAACGATGACGCGACGCTGTGACGTATGATGACGTGGCCGTGCCGTGGTGCAGTGTGCGAGGTGTACCAGGTGCGTGCCTAACACCTCCCCTCTAAGTAGAGCAACTATTTGCTAGGTTTAGTGCAAATGTTGCGGCTTTTTGTAGCTCTATGTTTTCTGGCTTACTAATGTTGATTTTCTTCGTAGTTCGATATTTCTGATATAATATGAAAGCTGCTGTACTTGCTCCAAGTAATATAATAATGTATAATGGTATTGTGGTGTGGTAAAAACTTGAGGACAAAGCTTCGTTAATTTCGACAGGTTTTTCCATAGTTAGCTGCTGTTCGATAGCTTCGAGATTTTTCAGGTTAATGGAGTCCATTTTTAAGATAGCAATAGAATCTTCATGTTTACTCTCCAGAGGTATTGACATTATTCTCAGTGGTTGGCCGCGAAGTTTGTTGTTGATATTGACTATGGTAAATTGTGGAGTCTTTATAGAACAATGTTGTGGGATAGTTGCGACGTAGCTTCCTTTTAACGTAAGGTGTTGTTCTGTTTGACAGCTGGTCTTAACTTTGGTGGGAAGTGGAAATGTTATTGCATAATGCTGATCGTCCAGCTCTAGTAGAGCCTCCTTTGTCAGAGAGATAGGCGTGGTTTTACACGTTCCATCTATCTCCTGCGAGTGAATGAGTTTGTGAATACAGTCCTGTTCGGTGCGTATTTGGTGGCTGAGTTTTTGCTCGCAGATGTACCAGTCGCCGGATTTGGGGCATTCTGCCTCCATGTACACATATTCTATAGAGTTGGTTGCTATGAGGGGATAAGGAGGAATAAGGATGAGCCCGTTTTCATTCGGCAAAGGACATAGCCTATACAAGTCAAACGAATTATCGTAAACAATTGGTACCTTAAGAACAACAACTAAATTATTCTTAGAAAAATAAGAACCTATATTAATAAAACCATAATATTCCCTTATGTCTAAATCTAAAATTTGATTTTTTGCATAAATTTCGTGTAAAGTTTTGATCATATCTTTTAGTGCATCAGTGTTTAAAATAGAGTGGTGCACGTTACCTAGTCTACTAAAAGCTAATATATTTTCTATGCGCAGTAACTCTGTATACAAGTCGTTAATATTTTCGTTAATAATGTTGAACAATTGAGTTAAGTGTGCGTAGTCTGTCAATTTTTTATTATTCAAATTTGTGCTGTTTTGTAAGTTGGATATTTCATTATTTAAAATGTGTTGATTATTAGACAATGTAGATAAAATATATTTTTGTTCTAAAATCCATCTTTTACATAAACTTATGTGTTCATTAAAACTTTTGGACAGTTTTTGATCATTATTTCTGAGTATTTTAATAGCATGGTCATATCTAATGGCGTCATTGTGATCTAAATTACCGCTTATGCTTTTAATAACCGAACCTAGTGGATCTATGAGCCCTCGACGTACCCTTTTATTAGAAAAAGTACTCAACTGCGCTGAAACCTTTTCGAGTTTAGAGTACAAATGTTTTATCTGAAATTTAAAGAAGTTAGAGGTATTATTTGTCAAAGAATTACTTGCGTTAGTAAGCTGGGCTCTTATCTGGTCAATGTTGTCTCGCAAGTTACCAAGGTCGATGCTTTGTAAAAATGTGTGAAAATGGGATACAACTTTGGTGGGTCCCATTCTAAATGGCAGGAGTCCGGGTCCTTTGTCATAACTTTCAAGTTGGATCTCTTGAGCTAGGGCCAGGTTGATGCATGTCCATGTCAGTAGTGGGGGCCTGTAACAATTGAGATTTTCTTATCTTTTTAAGTCTGGATTTTGGGACGGGGCCTCGCTTTTTTGACGTGTATATGTGAACGGGTAAGTTTTGTGTAACTTTATCATGTGTATACCTAGGAGCTAATTTTTGCCTGTCCGCTAAAGGGTTCCGTATGTAAATGTCTTGATCCGGAGAATAGTCAATAGCTGGATCTCTATTTTTGTTTATTCTCTCCATGTGAGATTCTCTCTGAGTCACCGAAGTATTGTAAACCAAATCGTAAACAGTTTCCATTTTATTACGATGATCGTTGATGTAATTTTGTATTAATAGCTCTGTCGTGTTTATGTCAACTGGGTCTCGTGGGTCAAAATGTCCAGTAATTAAATCAAAGGGTCTACACTTTGTCAAACTATGTATTGAGCTGTTGTAAGCTAACAGGGCGTAAGGCATTAGATGTTTCGAATGTTGGTCACGGTTTTTCAGTTTTAGTATTCTTAAATGTTCTAGGATAGTTGAATGAAACCTTTCAATTAATCCATTTTCGTTTGGTGCGTGGGCTGCAATTTTATGGTGATTTACCTTGTGAACTCTTAGGAACTCAGCTAGCAATTGGTTTGAGAACTCGGTGCCTTGGTCTGTTACAAAAGTCAACGGTAGGCCATGATGCGTACAATAATTTAATAAAGTTTTTACTACACTAAGCGCAGTACCGTCGGGTAGTCGATATGCCTGCGCGTATTTAGTAAATGAGTCTATTATCGTCAAATACTTAACATTTTCGACAGTTAAAGTATCTGCATGGATGATTTCAAACGGTTTTCTTGGAGATGGCACTACCTGAAATTGTGGACGGATTGGATTACGCTCGTACTTCGCTTGTCCACAAACAGTACACTCATTTATATACTTGGAAATGCTCTCGTGCATTTTGGGCCAGTAATATTTATGTGCTAATGCTAAATATGACTCATTGATGCCGCGGTGATTAGTTTTGCCTTCGTGGTAATTGCGAATTATTTCTTGCTGCTTTTCGTAATTATTAATATTTTCGATTTCCGATTTAACTAGTATAAGCTTCATTGATGAGTTTTGAAAAGTTTTTTGAATTAAAGGGACTATGGAATACATTTTTTCTATTGGCTGTACTAATATCGCAGTACGATATTTAGGGTTAATATGTTTAGTGATAGCGTTAACTAATTCCTGCTCTAAATTTCCCTCGTAAATTTCGATATATGTTCTTAAATGTGTCTCAAATGGTTTTGTTATAGTGTCAGAAACACGTGATTTACGGTCTAGAATGCGGAAAACTACTTGCTTTTTGAACTTATTTAATGGTTCTTCAGAAATTGGTATTTCTAAGATGGGACTTTCACCGCAAGTATGGTCTGTTTCAGTCGGGTTGTCGTCTAATTCATTGATATTAGGTATCTCGGGCGAATTGGGAATTATAGAACTTACTTCATTATGTATTTCTATTCGTGATAAAGCGTCAGCGTTAGTGTTTGATGTACCTTTTTTGTACACTACGGTAAAATCATACTCTGAGAGACGGAGGCTCCATCGGGTTATTCTTGAATTTGGCTCTTTAAGGTTCATCATCCATTGTAAAGGTTTGTGATCGGTTACTATTTTAAACTTACGGCCAAATAGGTAAGGGCGGAAATAGCGTGTAGCCCACACAATACTAAGAAGTTCGCGTTCTATGGTGCTATAGTTTTGTTCGCTAGAATTTAATGTGCGTGATGCATATGAGATAGGTTTATCAGAGCCTATTTGTCCTTGAGATAATACGGCGCCAAGGGCGACGTTAGAAGCATCGGTTCTAAGAATAAATTCTTTTGAGAAATCGGGATAAATCAATATCGGGTCATTCATAAGCAAAGTTTTACATTTTTCAAAACATTCTGTATATTCTTGGTTGATAATGATGCCTACCCCTTTTTTTAAGCACTGTGTCAATGGTTTCGTTATTCGAGCAAAGTCTGGTATGAATTTTCTATAATAGCCAAGCAAGCCTAGAAATTGTTTGATTTGTTTCGTTGTTCGTGGTAGGGGGTATTTTTCTATGGCGTAAATTTTGTCAGGGTTGGGTTTAACACCATTGGAGGTGATGACGTGTCCTAGATAGGGAGTTTCCTGTTTCATGAACTCTGACTTATCCATTTGAATTTTAAAATTGGATTCGCGTAACCTTTGAAATATTTTCTCGAGGTTGATCATATGCTCTTGAAGAGAAGTGGAAAAGACTAAAATGTCGTCCAGATATACCAAACAGATCGAATTCTGTAGGCCTTGTAGTACATTATCCATTACGCGTTGGAATGTAGACGGTGAATTTTTCATTCCCATTGGCATGCGTAAAAATTCAAAATGGCCATTTTCCACATTAAATCCGGTCTTATGGATGTCTGAGGGGTGCATCTCTACTTGGTAAAAGCCACTAGCCAAATCTAAAGTTGTAAAGTATTGGCATTTACCCAATTTGTCCAAAATGTCGCTTATGTTGGGAATTGGATACTTATCGTCAATAGTTTTAGCATTCAATTTCCGAAAATCTACGACTAATCTCCATTTTGTTTTTCCAGAAGCGTCCGATTTTTTTGGAACGATCCAGATTGGTGCACTCCACGCTGATGTTGATGGTCTTATTATTCCCTGTTCTAACATTTTAGCAATTTGAGATTTAACCTCCTGTCTATGGATATGCGGATATCTATAAGTTTTAGAATAATAGGGGCTTCGTCGGTGGTTCTAACGCGATGCTTTATCTGATTAGTAAACGTAAGGGGTTCATCCTCAACATAAAATATGTCGGCATATTTGGTACAAAGTTGTTTTAAATTGATTGCCTCCTCTGTGTTTAGATGATCTGTGCGCAACCGAGACAATACGTTATCGATACGAGATAATTGTTGTGAGTCATCATTATGATCACAGGTGGTCACCGAATTGAGTAACTCGACACTAATCGGTTGAGTTAGCGTGAATATCATATCGCGTGAGAAATTATTGCAGATTTCGACAGTGCTTTTGTTATTATTTGCAGCACTGATGCAATTACTTATAATGCAATTGCAATGTACCTGTTGTTCCACGAAAATGTCGCCGTTTGGAATGTCTACTGGTACTTTGATTAATTTTGACGAATTAGCCGGTATTATTGTCTCTAGTAAAATTGACATTTCCTGATGTATGCATGTATATTGGGGTCGTAAATAAGGGAGTTATTTAATCGCCGGGTTCCGTAACTTATATCTGCTGGCCATTGGTCAAGTAAATCCGAACCAATAAGTCCGTCGAAATAATTATGAAACTTGTATACGAAAAACTTCAACGGCTGCTCACTGTTAAATTCCGGGAAAGATGGTATCGTTACTGAGTACTTGTTGATGGTTGAAGCATGTACGTTTGTGACAACAAATGGATCGTATTGTAACGGAAATAGAGTATAAAATTGCCTGACAAGCCTCTGGGCTAAGAAAACTTTTATTTGCACCTGTGTCGATTAGCATTTTTAAAAGGCGGGTTATGTATCTTTTATATAGCGGTAACTGTTGCTGATTCTGAATATTAATTTTCTATCCTGGTAAGTTTTTCATAATGTCTTGGGAAAAATTTTCGTCGTTCGAAATGTTATTCTCGTAGTCAGTTATTTGTGGATGTTCTGTCAAGATGTCATAATTGTCAACCGGTAACTGTTCCTGGGGTTGGAGCTCATAGTTATTGTCATAGTTGTTATAGTCATAGTCAGGGTAAATTTGGGATTCGTGCACGTTTGTCTCTGCTGCGTTATTACGAAGTGAGGATTGGTTCCAGTTGTTTCTAGCGGGGGCTAGAGTGCGAGCTACAGGATGACTTACGCCACTCATGGGTTGGGGATAATTCCGTTGTTGCTGAGGAGCTTGGGTTCTCTGCGGAATCCTAAACCCTGTCGTGATATTTGAACGAGGTAGCGCTCGAAACATCTGCTGCGTCCTAGACGGGCCAGCCTGCTGTGCGGTGGACGGAGGTCTAAAATGGTTAGTATTGTTAGTAGGTTGGTGTTGCAACTGCTGCGACCTGTGGCTGCGACTGCGGCTGTGAATCTGGTACAGCTGATGCTGTGGTTGCTGATAGTTATATGAATATGATGTCGAAGGAAAATTCTGATTTTTATTAGAATAGTAAGGTTTCTGCGCAATTTCGTAGTGCTTATTTTTATTTTGCAAATACATAACGTTAAGTTCTTTTAATGCAAATTCAAGGGCTTGTTCCATCGAGTCAGGTTTCATACACCTCATGCGAGATCCAAGAGGTTCAGACAGACCTCTTAGATATGTTTCCAATGCAAGTTTTTTGTACAACTCCCTTTTAGCGGTTATAGTTGTCTCTACAGTTTCGTGTAATTGCACATAAGTAATTATTGTGCAAAAGCATGTGTTGACATTTCTCATAGAATATTTGTGGCGTGTCCTTACCTTGGGTCATTATAGATAAATCTGTGTACAGCGCAGTTTCATCTCTACGATCTGAAAAATTATTTATTAAAGACTCTTTTATCCCTGCCCAGGTGCTAGGAATTCCGTTATTTGCAAGTGTTCGCGCTGCGGAACCTGTGATTTTATTTAAGAGACCATTTAAGACTGCCAAGTTATTTAGATCATTTCCAGCACCTTGTCTTACAAACCTAGTAATTATCTGATCACATATATTTAAAAACCTGACTAACACATT
>JALPQI010031969.1:0-11222 GCA_025490895.1 Thaumatotibia leucotreta
GTTTGTTGTTTCTAGCGGGGGCTAGAGTGCGAGCTACAGGATGACTTACGCCACTCATGGGTTGGGGATAATTCCGTTGTTGCTGAGGAGCTTGGGTTCTCTGCGGAATCCTAAACCCTGTCGTGATATTTGAACGAGGTAGCGCTCGAAACATCTGCTGCGTCCTAGACGGGCCAGCCTGCTGTGCGTTGGACGGAGGTCTAAAATGGTTAGTATTGTTAGTAGGTTGGTGTTGCAACTGCTGCGACTGTGGCTGCGACTGCGGCTGTGGAATCTGGTACAGCTGATGCTGTGGTTGCTGATAGTTATATGAATATGATGTCGAAGGAAAATTCTGATTTTTATTAGAATAGTAAGGTTTCTGCGCAATTTCGTAGTGCTTATTTTTATTTTGCAAATACATTACGTTAAGTTCTTTTAATGCAAATTCAAGGGCTTGTTCCATCGAGTCAGGTTTCATACACCTCATGCGAGATCCAAGAGGTTCAGACAGACCTCTTAGATATGTTTCCAATGCAAGTTTTTTGTACAACTCCCTTTTAGCGGTTATAGTTGTCTCTACAGTTTCGTGTAATTGCACATAAGTAATTATTGTGCAAAGCATGTGTTGACATTTCTCATAGAATATTTGTGGCGTGTCCTTACCTTGGGTCATTATAGATAAATCTGTGTACAGCGCAGTTTCATCTCTACGATCTGAAAAATTATTTATTAAAGACTCTTTTATCCCTGCCCAGGTGCTAGGAATTCCGTTATTTGCAAGTGTTCGCGCTGCGGAACCTGTGATTTTATTTAAGAGACCATTTAAGACTGCCAAGTTATTTAGATCATTTCCAGCACCTTGTCTTACAAACCTAGTAATTATCTGATCACATATATTTAAAAACCTGACTAACACATTAGGGTTTCCATCAAAATCTGGAACTACCTTAAGGGCTTTAAATAAATCATTCAAATCATTATTCGCCATTTCCTCTTCTTCAATAATAATATCTAAATTTCTTAACAAATCTATGCGCTCGATGCGCCGAGACCTAATACTATCCCTATCCCTCGATCGGGCAGAAAATGGGTGAAAAATTTTGGCAAGGTTGGGAATGAATACACGGGAATGCAACCAAACTATGTGTACTCACCACCACATTTCACGTTCTCTTCTCCTTATTCAAGCGCCAAGTAGATCCCCTCGTTTGTGCTGCTCCGGTTCTTCGAGTCGATGCGCACGAAGATTCGTGCTCAGGACGGGATATCGATGCTAGATTTCGCGTACCGAATCGACTCAACTCACGACTGCGCCAATTATATAGGAGGGCAGCAGTGGAGGAGATAAATTATAATCGAGCGTAGAATAAGTGAGATTTAATTAAATTATAAGATTACATTAGTGGCTTAAGCTAACGCGAAAGGTATCGCGGTGTCCTATCAGATCCGATGTTAGGTATCAAAAAGGCTCAGAATGAGCTTGCACTTCCGTTTTGTGTATTCGGTCGGAGTTATTGCCAAATATCGATGACGATACGCGGCGCGGGCGCAGGGCGTCTGCATACAACGTTTTGTGACGAAAGCTTCATACGCAGCACCGATGACGCGACGCTGTGACGTATGATGACGTGGCCGTGCCGTGGTGCAGTGTGCGAGGTGTACCAGGTGCGTGCCTAACACACTTTCTATCAATCGGCACCATAAGAACCATGTCAAAGTAACGTTATAATTAGCGATGAAAATAACATGAAAATTACATGTATTTTTCAAAGGCCCATGTATTTTTCAACAAAAGTTACGGATCTTCTATTGAATCTTTCGCATCTTTCAGTTTTTTTACGTGTAACATTATTATATTATATTATCAACTAGCTAATAACGTGAAAATTATCAATTATAACGAAATACTTACAAATTGGAATCAATAATCTATGGTCTACTATGTGACGTGATCGTGAAGTCCTTAAGCGTCAAAGGCAGACAACCGTCAGTTTTGTTTTTTTCGAAAGTTACATGTAATTTATAGGAAAGATTCGAAACTTTCGAAAGAAACAACGTGAATCTTTCGCCATTTTCATCCCTAGTTATAAATCAGATTGGAATACATTTCAAACTTATACCTACTTGTCATTTTACCATGGTTCTAGAGTAGCCTAGGTTTCCAATTGGTTCACCATACCTGTGTCCTTACCATTAACTGGTACGGTCGGCTCTAATAATATGTATACGATTTTGATCCTTATGCCTTTGACATATGTTCCGAAATGTATACATATTATTAGACGTGACTGTACCATGAAAGAACGCTTACATTTTCGTTATTTACTTTATATGCATCACGCTCGTTCTTGCATATTGATATGAGCGTGAGGGGTGGAAATTAAGGTACGCAATTGATAAGTTCAGTAACAATAACATTGCCTATATACAATTTCCCTTCATTTACTCTTCTAAAAATGATAATGTCGCTAATTTAATTAAAACTTTGATGAGTATTGACTTAGTTATTTAATTTTATTATTAAAATATACTAATGAAATATTTAATTCCATGGTAGATTTTCGTATGTATCTTTAAATTATTATTTTAGCAGTAATGCTTCTATTATACCTCAAACTACTCTAAGATTTTATGAAATAAAATGTTATCTTTTATTTTATACCTTATTTTATTATCTGTCATGTCATGTCATCTCCAGCCGGTCAGTTACAACCACACAAATACGAAACCCTAGACGAGAAAGATTTCTGCGACAACAGATTCCCGTCTCTTCTTGTGTTCAATGTACTGTTTCAAAATATATATTGCGTATGCAACAGTCTCTTAGCATACTGGTGGATAAGTCTCTAATAGGCTTAGTCTTAAGCCGATCGCCGATCGTAATAAATTATACACAAGTTTAACAGGAATGCGTTTTGACAGCTGGTCAGTGGATTCTGGATAGTTATTATGCAATCAATGTCAAGAATTTGGAAGAGATAACTTGGTAGCTATAAGACCGTATTTTCGTTATTGTTATGGAATTTATCGGTTTTGGTTTTATTGTTAACTAGCGATCCGCTTCGGATTTACACGGGTACAATATTATACTGACGAAACTCTCCCCTTGTATCACTCTAGTATATGAAAAAAATCGCATAAAAATCCATTGTGTAGTTAAATTTATTTAAACACTACGGACAGACACTGGGAAGACATTTTTTCATCCCACGTAGTGATAAGTTTGCCTTCGTTGTTTTATGAAATCACCACTAATGATCCAAGTGTAGTGTTTTTATTGAAAGTTGTATTATTTTCCGCGTGGTGACGGCAGGAAGAATACATTTGTCACCACTGCATCTCATCCTGCGGGTGTCGTAAGAGTCGACTAAGGGATTGAAGTGTCACTGACCATTACTTGATAAAAAATTGATGACGAGCAGCGTCATCATAGTGGACACACTACTGCGATCGCCAATCGATCGTGACTATTACGGGCATTTACCTCCTAATGCATTTCTATACACATTAATAGGAGAGGCTTACGTCCAGCAGTGGACTATCATAGGCTGAGGATGTATGTAGGTATATATTTTCCAACCGCTCCAACCACGACGAAGGTCGAAACCAACCCAGTGTATGTGGAGGTCCAAAAGAGAGGCATATGTTCAGCAGTCGACGTTTTATGGCTAAAATATTTTCAATTATTTTTGTTTAAAAGATGATATATTTTTTAACCAAAATCGACTCGTTTCAATAAAAATTTTCTCGAAACGTATACTTCATTAAAAAGTATAAAATGAACGCATTTCAAAAATTGCACCTACCTACCCTGTTCAAATCCCAAAATGGCGGAAATACAACCTCTAATAATCTAAATGAGAATTTAAGCTTCAAAATAACGTGTTTTTTAACCCATTTGCTAAATTACCCCAGACATCGCCTTATCCGCTATCGCGTAGAATGTTTCGCTAGCAGAAGTCTCGAGTGGTTAGCTAAATTGGTGTCAAAGGTGGACGTGCGATTCTCGATACCGTCGCTAAGTGCTCGACGCTAGGGATGGGCTAAATCGACGATATCCTTTTCGTCTATCCTCTTGTAAAATCAATTTTAAAACTCTATGTCAATTAGCCAAATTTCCAATTTGATTTGGTGAATTTTGACATAATGTAGGCACGAGGCTATATTTATTGATACAATTTTCAAACATAATTTATTTTCTTTATTGTAGCTGGTAAATAGATAAATAATAAAATATCTTGGGGCATCTTACACAAAACGACTTAGTCCCGCGGGAAGCTTAATTAAGGCTTGTGATGTGGGTACCAAGCGACGACATATGTAAAGAAGATATAAATTTAAATATTCGAACCTACGTCCTCAGCTTTCGCGGCTAATGCCTCAACCATTCGGCCACTCCAGCTTAGCGGACACCGGTCGAATTTCTTGGGTATAATGCATTCTGTTATAAAGCTGGGCGCCTTTGACCATACGCTAAAAGTGAATTTAGACCAAACGAGCGACTGCTCATTTTATCCCCCACTCTACGAAATTCGTTCGTTACACAAAACGTGATTCGTCGAAATTCGTTGATTTCGTAGAGTGGGGAATAAAATGAGCAGTCGCTCGTTTGGTCTAAATCCACCTTAAGAGGCAAGCGATGCGTGCTAGCAGCCTCCTATTCGAATTTCTCTTGGTATTCTGGTATTGCGTGAGAGATATGGTGCTGCCATCTAGATATTTTATGGAGCAACTGAAATAATTTTATTAAATATTATTATTAGCTGTGTTTAAATACCTACACTGCTATGTTTATAAATTGAAATATTAGATGTCTTATAGCAAAGAAAAAATATCGAGTTTACCGAGACTGGAGGTGGGATTCGAACCCACGTCCTCAGCTTTCAAAGGTGACTGATTAAATAACAAAATGCATATACCAAAGAAACTCGACTGGTATCCGCTAAGCTGAAGCGGCCGAGTAGTTTATTAGGCGCCAGACGTGCCATTGGTAGTTATGATACAATTTACCCAAAGTTTACTTAAGATATAAACAAATACGAGTATCAGACCAGTCTTCGCTGTGAAATTTAATACATCGCCAAGTTGACCGACACAATGTTTTTCGGCGAAAGCTCGCATCTATTTTATCCAAGTTTTTATAAAGAATACTACTTTTTAGCACTCGTGGATTATTCCGTAATGCAGTCAACAAAGTTAAAAAAGCCATGATGTTATCCAACCTTCGTTAGAAAAGGAACCAAAAGAAGAAGAATAAAGAATACGAGCAGGAATTTTGTATCTTTCACATAATTAAATTGGTAGCGATGTCAATACATCGCTACCAATTTAATTATGTGTGTTAATTATGTTGATATGTAAGCGTCTCCGCTACATAATTTCCTCGGCGATTGAAGTATAACTTTGTTAAAGGTTTTCGGCGAAATCGCCCAACACTAACACGCGAGCAAACGTTATGCTCACAAGGATGTTGAGTTGAGGCATGTAAATTGCTAGTTAGCGCAGTTATAATATTCCTCTTTACGGTGCAGCTGGACCTTTTTTATTATACTGTAGCCATCAGAAATATCGGAGCAGCCAGGATACTCACAAAAATCTGAGCAGTAGTAGTACTATGGAAAGTATGGATACGTTAGGTTTTGCTCGATACGTATATCTATCGCGCTCGCGCTGACATTGGACTGCACCGCATTGGAGTGAGTGCGATGACCTGCTTCCTGCATTAAACCTAACGTAACTGATATTTACTTGCATAGTCATGGTACAGTCAACAAAATCTGTGGTCTACCACGACTCTATTCGGTGGTATTAAAGTCGAAAAGTGGACCACATATTTTGTTGATTATACGGTTACAGGCATCTATTGACATTGGGTAAGAGTACATAATTATGTTCAGCACCGTGGGCACGTGACTGCGATATATCTGATGGAAAATTAATGTACCTACACCTCACAAAGGACCCTAACAACTGTGAATGCCTATAACTTATTTATTTATGTAGGTATGTGTTTTATATATCGCCGCCGTAGTAGTAGTAGTAGGTATCCATAACACAAGGCTTAATTAAACGTACCGTCAATTTGTGTAAGAATATATTGATTGAAACTCCCATAATTATATTGATTATCACTCATATTTCAAAGACAAACGGGTCAGTCTGCTTGCGACCACGGGTGTAACGTCATGCCCGAAACGTCAGGATATAATTAAACGTAAGTTTAGGCGATTAAGACCCGGTTGTGTAAGAATATTCCATAATATTTATGTATTCCTTCGTTTATGAAAAGATTTTAAAATTCTAAGCTATATTAGGTACTTAAAACTACTTCAAAAACATTAAAGAACTCGAAGCAACCCTTAAAATATAATAAAAAATACTCTTACCGTCTAAGACGAATCCAATATAAAACTGGAACCCACAAAGACTAGAATAAAACGACATTTTACCGAGTTAATGGATTTTTAAGTAAATAAAGATCGTTTCGCGATATTAATATTTAAATTCGTTCTACGCTCAATGGAGGGACGTGGGATGAAATTTTCAAACGACTAGAGTCTGTGGCTAGCGAAGATCACCAATCATAGACTCGGTCGATTGTAAAAAAAATGTACATAGTTAAAGGCCTTTGAGATAACAACCGCCGTGTGGTGACGTTTGCAGGAGTCCGCAGGAGGAGTTGCACAATACACAAATAAATGAGGGTTTTCTCGAAAACGTATAGGTACCACTAGTTGGCGTCACTTAGCCGTAAGGTCCCGCTTAGAAACACAATTATCTAGCTCCAAAGAAAAACTAACTAGAAGGTATTTTTATTTTTTTATATAATTTTGTTAAGATAAGATAAGATAAGATAAGATATGTTAACTCATACAAAACATTTAAACACGAAACTATACGCGCTCTGAGAATTAAGACAAGTTTCTGGACCTGACGCCTCAGTGCTGCCGCCCTGGTGAACGTCATTTCAGAATACCCTCATTGCACTGACAGGTCGACGAAATCAGCGGATTAATACAACGAAATTTCCTAAAAATTTTAGTAAACGGAGAATATTTGTATGCAGATACGCCTAATCCAGCCGTGTGGTGACGGTAGTAAGAATACATTTGTTACCACCCCAACTCCTCCTACGGGTGTCGTAAGAGTCGACTAATTGATTGAAGTGTCACTGACATTGATAAAAGATTGATGATGGGCAGCAGCGTCATCATAGTGGACACATTACTGCGATCGGCAATCCGCTTGCCCAGCGTGGCGATTATGGGCATTTACCTCCAAATGTGTCTATACGTAGAAACCTACGTCCAGGCAAGCCTACGTCGACGAAGGGGTTGAAGTGTCACTGACCATTATTTGATAAAAGATTGATGATAGGCAGCAGCGTCATCATAGTGGACACATTACTGCGATCGCCAATCCGCTTGCCCAGCGTGGCGATGATGGGCATTTACCTCCTAATGCGTATAGCATAGTTAATAGGAGAGGCCTACGTCCTGCAGTGGACTAAGGGGTAAAGCGACGAACTCATAGAGTGGCGATATAAGACTGTGACGTAATTAGAACATGTCGCTGTCCGAAATCGGCCTTCTCAGAACATGACATCCTCAGAAAATGGAATCTACCGAACCTGACCTATCTCGAAAGGAACTTACTAAGAATATGACGACCTCCGCTTAAACGTTTTGAATACTGAAATTGCAGTAGCAACAAAAAAGGACCTAAGTTAGCTAATTTAAGACCTCCTAGTAAATTACAAAGGCCAGAAATGACAGCTTTTTAACGATATTGACCCGATTTTTTCATTTGAATTTGCCAGTTTTTTATCGGTACACCCCTCATCATCTATCTGAATGATCTGTGGCCTGTCTCGAGAATTCTCGGAGGTATTCATCGAGAACATAAGGTCCGGGAAATGGTGAGTTAACTTCGTTTACTGGAGGTTAAATTAACCTTTTTTGTACCACGATATAATATTATGCTAACAGGGTAAAATGGGATCATGGTAAAATGTGTTAAGGGGTCTATCCTGAACGTTAAAGTACTCTACAGTGAAATCGAATCGGTTTTGATGAATAAAGATCTTTAGCCATACTTTGAGTTGGCCCATGACGTTTATAAGTTGTAAAGCTAATATTGTCATTTTACATTATTAGTATGACTTAAAACGGGATATTGGGGTAAAAGTTATTTTCGTTGTCTAATTTTGTGTCCCTAAAAAACGTGACGACGGTGTGATTTTTGTATGAGATGATGTTTTGTTTTCAATTTCTCATCATCATCATATCAGCCGAAAGACGTCCACTGCTGAACATAAGTCTCCCCCAAAGATTGCCACAATGACCGGTCCTGCATCACCCGCATCCAGTGGACTCCTGCGACCAGATCATCAGTCCACCTTGTGGGGGGCCTACCCACGCTGCGCCTTACGGTCCGTGGTCGCAGTTACGCCACTCGAGAACCTTTTCTCATGTATCCATTAAAATCTATCTTAAAAAAGAGAGTACGTAGTAGTAATTTAAGAAATCTGGCATACTTACCACCTTATTTATTGCCTAGCTGTAAAAATCATTATGGAAAGTGTACCTCTTACTTCATGTTACCTCTTATATTGAATGATTTACCTGTAGCGTTACTAAATAAAATATAAACAATAGATAAAGCTGTTAAATGTAAAAGAGTCCTAAAAAGTCACTTTATAAACTGTTTTTAGATACCATTTAATTACCATATTAAGTTAAGAAGAAGCAAAAGTGTAATTTGCGACAAATCACTTACAATTAAGCCAATAAAGCTTCGGTAAGTGACAAACTATGTACCCTAGACCTAAGATTTTTTATTTTGAATAAATAATTGAAAAAAAAAAAAAATACAAAACACCGGATTTTTTTATGCACTGAGTCGAAACGGCAACTAAAAACGTGACAGAGTGGTATGAAACAAGATAACGAAAAGAATTTCGACCTTACCATGTGAATTGTATTTATTGAATACCCGATATTTCGTCCGATACACTGACGCGGAGCGGAGCGGAGCTCTTAAGTTTAAGAAAAACAAAGACCAAACTAATTCCACTGCGATTTTATTCTGGATGTCGGCTATGGTTAAATACACGAAATTTAATTAGATTCTTTTGTTTCAGGTAATTGAAACGACATGAAATTTAATGAGCACCAAAGCGAAACATAAAAAAGGTAAAACTTGAAACCATAATAGTTCTGAAGGGTGATGAATAATAACAACAAAAAAGTTGCAATGCTTTTGTTAATGCCAACATTATAGATAATTATTGAAAACTACCTCCAGTTTCTAACTTAAACCACGAGAAGAAGTTTCATTATTTTTTCAGACAAGAAATTTGGCGGGCCTCTTATTCAAAATGAAATATTATATTTCATAGTAATTTTAAAGAAGCCGTACGATGAGTTGGGAAATATTATACGATTATGTTTTACTCGATACGTAATGCTTTCTATTGCGCTCTCACTAACATATCGGAGCGAGCGAGACCTGCTTTACGTATCGAGTCAAACCTAAAGTCACCGATACTTGCAAAGAATGCAAAGTCATGGTACGGCTAATGAACCTAGAAAAAAGTGTCATGGTTATTTACGGAACCCTATTTAAGCTTACACTTCAATAGTTTAATACACTTGTTTGAAGGTGAAATCAATCAGAAATTATTATAAATTATAATCATCCAATTTGCATACTCACATGATTGACAAATTATAATCCCAACTTGTTTTGACCGCAGCTTATTAACCGACTTTGCATTTTTAAATACGCTTAATACGAAATGACGTTCGTTTTTGAACTATCACTGTGGCAAACAAGCTCACGATTATTTTGAGTTTTTTGGCTTCATAGTAAAAGCTGGTAAAAAAGATTACATGTAATTGGGGCCATTTTTTTCATCTGTTGTCCCCCGCACTTTTCTTTTATATTTGGAACTTTTAATATGATTTCGACTGAGAATTGCGTGCTCCTTCGATCGTTATAGGAGACAATTTTGGTTCCAAGATTTTTCCATTCCGTTTAAATTTTTCCATACATTTTGTATTGGAATGGAAAGCTCGAAAAATGTATGAAACTTTAGGGTTTTTTTTTCTATTAGGATCGGAAGAGCTTACGATTTGGTGCTACGAAATAGTTACGTCCTTACCTTGAATGTACAGTCAATTGGTTGACTGTACATTCACTGTACTGTAGACGTTGAACCTAAGGCCACTCGGAAACGTCACAGTGTAATTTAATATAAATCAGACTATAAGAAATCTCTTACTACTTGTAATTTTGACATGGTTTTAGACTGGCATACGATTCGAATGGGTTGATGTACTATAGCTTGTATTTATAGTATTTTATGCAACCCTTGTTTAAGAGAGGTCAAAAAAGGTGAGTGGCGTCGGTAAGAATTTGAGGCGAAGCTGAAAATTGTTACTAAAGACGCCACGAGCATTTTTTGACTCAGTTAAACAATGTTGCATACAATACTTTTTCCACGACCACACACTTATTTTCAAAGAAAATTGTAAATTTGAGAAATATTCTTAGTCAAACACAATTTTATTAATCATCAAGGTCGGGCGGGAGACGTCAAAATTAAAAAAGAAAGCTCCTTTATGGTTTACTGTTCATCAGATATGACATTTAAAATTAGGTTGGCAGCCATGTATTCCATTAAGTCTTGTATACACGAGGTGTCTTAAAATGCAAAAAACGCACTGCGTGTAAACCCAAATGGGTTTATAGAGAATAGACAATATAGACTCATCTTGACATCTGTAAGGTACGGGCTTAAAGGTGTGTTCACGACCATGTCAATGACGAATAAAAGTACGGGAGTAGAAAAACATCTTTACGTAACTAAGCCATCAACTACAATTACATAGACAACTTGTCTTCTAAGCCTGATTTCCTTTTTCAAATATAAAGCATTAAAATAAACCTTAAGCTCCTTTTACTACAGTCTTATTATAAATCCAATCGAAGACTTCTAAACCACGAAATGAATGAACATTTAGCTAAATCCATTAAGAGGGATTATGAGAATGCTTTTAAAGGTAAAAAATCTGTCAACGCCGTTTGATAAGTCTCTAATCAGCATTAATGAAGCAAAATGGTTATGATTAATGATTAATATAATCACTGTGCGTAAAATAATTTTGTTTGTGCATACACTAAAATGCCTGCCTATAATATCCGGCATCTAAGTTAATCCTGACACTAGATCCGGC
>JALPQI010031970.1:0-33128 GCA_025490895.1 Thaumatotibia leucotreta
AAATGGCACTTACAGCATTGACATTTATAAAAATATGGTGAGTACATTAGGAAGGACGTATTTTGTATTTATAAATTCGTACTTACGTTAAAATATTGTCTATGATTTTTTGAAACCGTTACATACGTTAATAAAAAACGTAAAAACCTAATAAAAGGGCAAAGTTTTTGTTAACGTATTCGACATTTTTTTCTGAATATCAAAATTTTATATAGGATAAGTGCTCCAGTGAATGAACACTTAAGGAAATTTTCAAATTAATCATTTTTTTGTGGCTGGGGAGCAATAATGAAGTTTAAATATGAATGTTCTTATAGAGTAAACCACTATTGTAGTTTTCTAAAATCAATTTTATTTTGCATTATTGCTGCACAGTTTTGAGTTACAGCTAACTGTAGGGGATAAAATGGAAAAATCACCAGTGAATGAACACAAAATTCTAGTAAATGAACAAATGAAACCAATGAATGAACTACCTTAAAAAATAATGTATTAAATGCAAAAAGTACTCTATTTTTAATTGTTAGTGCATGTGCATGAGACATAATAACTATAAAAACATAATTAAACGACATTAATTACAATTCCACATTTCTGCGTATTCTGAGAAGGTTCAATTAACTCTTCAGTTACCATTGAAGTGACCTTATATGTCGCTTTCGGTAAAAAATAAACTGGGCTCATTCTGCATATGAAGTGCTACTTGAATACTTTTGTTTAACCAAAGATCCGTCTATGTTTGTTTCTTCAGTGGCATGAATTTGGACAATTTCGGTGATAAATAGCGTTGATTTTGAGATATTAAAACTGGCCCTTGATAGTTCACTAGTTGCAAAAGCTTTTAGAGGTTTATCGAGAGATTCTTGGTCATATTGGAATTTTTCATACGATTTTTTTAACCTTTCCATGTCTTAAAACCAGACAAAATACGAAATAAATGATTTAGTTCATTCACTGGTTTCGTAATCCAATTAATGAACTAACTGTGTTTGCGGTAGTTCATTAAAAATTGAATATATCAAGTATTGTTCGAACACTGGCCCTTTGCTAGACAGCATATTTCTATTAATCTAAAGAAAACCAAATCTTGTATAACAACCACTAAAAACGTAAGATATGGAACAAAGAATAAATCACGCAATTCCAGTGAATGAACTCCCCGTTCGGTCACTAGGTTTAAGCCATTTTGAGTTCTAATTATAGAACACTGGTTTAAAAGCCACTATTTGAAACGAAATCACATTAAACTATACTTTAATAGCATAATAATAACCTTCCGGTTTCAAAAAAACACGCACTGTACATGGGAGATGCACGAAACGCATACAATAACACATTAAACACAACGTAAGCTTACCTCAATCCTTATAACACCTCCGTATAAAAAACGAACCGGCGCAACGTGCCCACTTTAGATCATCGCCACTTGGACACTGATGCATATGAGGTGATGTAAGTGCTACCAGAACTTATCAAATAATATTCCTACCCCAAAAAAAATATAACGCGTTGTAGAAATATACAGAAAACTTATTTTACGAAAAAAACTTGTATTTTGTTCGTTCACTGGATTTGTTCATTCACTGGAGAACTTACCCTACACCGTTCGATAGAGCAGGAAATTTGCAGTCGAACGGTATACTTAACTCAATTTCGTCATTTTGGTGGTTACATCAATTCATATTACAACCGACGTTATTACTAACTTGAAACCTTAAACATTGAGTTCACATATTTTTTTAGTTAAAATTATGTATAATTACTAAGGGTCGGAACTATGGGTGCAAATCTTTAAAATTGACGTATGAGAACACTTTCGCCAAAATACGAATTTATACGAAATTAGTAAAAATGCGAATATTATTGAAAAATCTGTACCGAATTTTATTTCCTATCTCGGAATCTTAAACATAGAATGTGTGGGTGTGTAGATATGTATCTTTTATTGATGTATGTGCTATGTTAAGTCCACTTTTGTTAAACACAGTTTTGTTAAGGTTTTGCACCCATAGTTCCGAGCCCTAAGTTAATTACTAGTATAAACGTAAAAATAAATCTACGAATGTGTTTCACGATGTGTCAAAAACGTCTAATGCTTATAGAAGTGAGTGATATTTGTTGAAACTTTGTTTTTTCTACTGACGAATACGTATATAAACCATTTTTGTTGTAAGTATCCAATAATAATATACTAAGATGATAAAACGTTTTGACATAACGATGATAAAATAATACGTACTTGAAAAGTTGCGTGCAAAAATAATATATCCTTTAATTTCCCGGGATTGCAAGAATATGACAAAATCACAATAGTGATTGTGTTAGTACCACGTGACAGCCCTGACTCTAATATCGTGTGTTGAGTATCTATTCCGCTTAACAACGTCCGGTATCGACCGCCTCTGTAACGCAATAAGAGTGCTTGCATCCGGTAAACAAGTACAAGTTCTAGATTTTATGCTATACTGTCTTCCCAATATGAAGTATGTACCTATTAAGTGACTGAGTCAGTTTATTTATAAATAACTTGGAATTAAAAACTGACAATATCTTACAGACGACCATATGAGGGTCGCCGGAACACGCTGCATCTAACCGGTACATGTGGAGGTCAAGAGGGGAGGCCTATGTTCAGCAGTGGACGTTTTTTGGCTGAGATGATGATGATGATGATGAATATCTTAAGCTCTCGTAAATTTTATGTACGGAAACACAAACACAGAACTAAATAATTATGTATCCAAACGTAACTATTACTCAGAAATAGGTATTTGTGTAGTACTTTCAGCTTATGTGTTATAATAAATGGAACAAACACGTATCCTTCTTTAACGATAAATCTTTATAATAAAAAAAGTAAGTCTCAAGTTTAAAAAACAACAAATAATTACACAGCAAAACGTGCGTCGTGCATTTGAGGGTGCTTCAGGTTAATTTCAACAACAACAATATTGCGTAGGTCAGTACCGTAGCGGCAACCCTGACACTAATGATGTGTGCAGAGTGTGTGCTTCGCTTAACAGCGTCCTGTACCTCCCCTCGGTAACGCGATAAGAGTGGCTCCCGCTGGTAAACAAGGTTAGTTAATGTTTATTCTTTTATTTCGCAGCGCTTCTGTGGTAACTCGCATTTATAATCCTGGTAATTCAACGCTTTGTGATAGTTAGTGGTGGGTATTTTAAAAGAAACAGGATTAATAATGTGTTTACCTGCTATGCTACTGTTTAATGGATGTAGAAACGTTTGTTTTATATAGTCTGGGGGTCCCGGTCTGCGCCCCGCTTCGTTGCCCCTGCGGCCACGAGGTGGACCGCCTGGGCCACCACGGACTTTCCTGCCAAAGGAGTGCGGGCCGCTTCTCAAGACATGCTGCCCTTAACGACATCATCCGTAGGGCTCTTGCGTCGGTCAATGTCCCGGCTCTATTAGAGCCTACCGGCATATCAAGGACCGACGGCAAGAGACCGGGTGGGATGTCTCTGATTCCATGGAGTATGGGGCGGGTGCTAGTGTGGGATGCAACATGTGTAGACACACTAGCCCCGTCACATCTCCACCGGACATCCATAAGGGCAGCAGCAGCAGCAGAGGCGGCTGAAAGTGCTAAGGTAGGAAAATACAGTGGTCTCGGCGCTGACTATAATTTTATCCCTTTCGGTGTCGAGACCCTGGGTCCGTGGGGCTCTGGTGCTTTGAGTCTCTTTAAACAACTTTCAAAGAGACTCAAAGATACCACAGGTGACCCAAGAGCTGGCAGCTACCTCGCTCAACAGATCAGCCTCGCGATCCAGCGGGGTAATGCTGCCAGCATCTTTGGTACCATGCCGCGGGGGCCGTTTTTAGATTTAGTTTAGTATATATTTATTTATAGTGTAGTTTGATAATATTATAGTTTTAAGTTTGTATATTTTTGTCGCTTATAAATAAATATCTAATATATTTAACTAAATATAGCCTGCTATTGGATGTCTCACTGCCTGGGTCAAGACCTCCCTTTTCTTGCTCTATCTCAGCCGATGGTCAAGCAGGGACAGACTAAGGAGATGGTCGGACGACTTAGACGCGCTTTGCAAAAAATGGCGGTAACTTACCCAGAATACTTATGACGGAATATAAATTTATGTAGTAATGCAAGACAGTTGTATGTGTATTATTAAAGCAGCTGTAAAAGTACATATTATATTATCCATGTTTTAAGTGTCTATTGCGGTTCTTATTTTGCAGCTCGATGACAGTCAGATAAATAGAATGACTGTGTATAGGATTACTAATCGAATTCTTCTTTCACATCTCGGGTAGGTACTTTAAACTAAAATACAGAAATGCGTAAAATTATACATACATACTAACCAAGAAAATGATTAACGCAAATTGTAATAAGCTTTAATTATATTCAATATACTGTACGATTAAAGCGGCAGGGATTTTCATAATTTAAACAGTCAATTCACCCAATTGGCGACAATCCACGTTGCACGCGTCATAAGCAGTACGAATATCCGCAATGAAAATTATTAACAAATATATTGTTAAATCTTATTTACGATATTTGTATTCATGGGGTTCAATTATTTAAATCGTAGAGATCTCGAATGCGAAACTCGATATTGCATTCCAGTTTCGATACAATTACGATACAGATCGATGTTAACGAGGCAGAGCATTCGCCTGCAAATTACATGTACAAGGTATATGCCTCCAAGTAAAGGAAACGGTAGGATGAAGACCGTTTCTATTCAGTTCATATTGACAATACTATGAGAAGCCCAGCAAATATCATGTTGATTGACACTATGACAAGGTTCAAAACGGTGCAATTAATCATATACTTTCTTTGGTCGTCAATTCAACACAGGGAATTGTCACATTTCAAATGTAAGATACCTGCTCTGAAAATGCAGACGTCCTATAAAATTTATAGGTGATTTAATTGCTAAGTGTCATGTGGACAGCGTGTGTGTTTGCCACTGAGACAGCAAATCTTGCTATTAGTTAATTAGATGCCCCAATAGACTTCAACATTTATAATTAGTTATAGCATAAGTACCAAATGTTATATGCTTATTTTAGTGGAAGAACTCAAATTGTTTTTAATATTTTTTTCAAGTTAGTAACACAACGATGTATTAAAAAAGACTCTAAAAAAAAGTGTAAAAACAATTCGAGCTGTTCCATAAAAAAAAAATGCCGAAAGAGATTCAGATGAAATCGAGATACACAAAACATTCCGTTTATCATTTAATGAACCCTCCCCCAAAGAATAAAAACTTTCAATATTTATCTCTTCAAGTACTCATCACAACGACAGGGTGACTGCGTCTTTCACAAATTAGTTAATTAATAGTGTTGGTTCTCCTCGCGGTGCGTTCGACTGGAGAAATTAATATCCGGCGCGCCGCATCGCTTCCGGGTCAATGCGCCCCCACCTACCCCACTAGGGTTGCTGTTGTTGCTAGCGACTCGATCTGAATTGAGCCAAACCATGGTAACACCGGTCTTTCTGGACCTAAAGGCCTGGCCACGACATTGGTCTAAGGCGATCAGTGGCGAGCGAATCCATAAGTTGGAACGAGGTGCCGATATGGGAACTCCCTCTCGCACGTATGGTTTTCCGCTAAGCCGGTCGCCTTAGACCAATGTCGTGGTTGGGCTTTAAGAGTCTGTTTGGGAAGCGAAAGCCCATGATAGGTGTGCATTGTTGCCAGATACGTTTACTCTCTATACCTACAGGTTCTACCAGGTTGCCAGTTGCAGGACAGATGCGTTTACCATTTATCGTAATACTTGTCACTTTTGCACTTGTATACTTGTTAGAGCCTGGGAGCAACAACGACAAAAGATTAGACGCGGTACCATCATAAGCCACCTGATATCTGGTGCAACGAAGCACCGAAAAAAAGAAATATTTTTGTTTCTTGGAAATATTTCAGTTGTTTTCTGTACCGTAGGCTTTGTTTGTTTGTAACTATACATATAGAAATGTCATACATATATTGTCAATCTTTTATAAGTATAAGTATTTTGACAGTAAAACAGATGCGGTAAGAGGCTCGTAATCTTAGTCATGTATAGGGACAAAAATATCTCCAGTTGAAGTAAGGTAGTTGCTGCAATGAAGACTGTTATAATATTTTTATACCCAACAAAAGTTCTTTACTGCTGACAAACCAAAGTTGGATAAAGCTTCATCCGTGCCTACAGATTTCAGTGTCTCGTAAAAATATGATATCTCTTATAATCGTATTTATGTACAACTATTTTTAATCCCTTTGAAAACATTCACTTTGGTTTCCGCAAGCGTTAGACTCTCTAATTTCGACATGCGATTGTTACAATAAGCCAATGCAAGGGGGGGACAGTGACCGATCAAATTGTTACATTATTGTTGAATAAGTGATGGCCTGGATTTTCCTTTTAGAGGATTCAAATGGCCGGGTTGCTGGAAAATTATCTGGTAATTCATTCTCGGAGGTTCACGCTCCAGTAGCTACAAATGCTAGAATAAAAACGCAACCATTAAAATACCCGATTCATTTAGAATTTGAATGTGGTTTAAATTGAGAAACTCTGAGAAACGTTCATTCCTTATACTCGTATTCCCATATACCCATTACTTTCAAGTCTCCGAACGTAACCAAAAATGTTTGGAATATGTTTAGATATAATCTTTAAAACAATTGCGGTATGTTTTAGAAACTATTTATTATTCTGAGAACCAACTTCAGGTTACAAAATTTCCGAAGTCCTTTTCTTTTCATACATTTATTTCAACTTTCACGATTATCACTCATATTTTAACAACAAGCGAGACTTATGGTAAAAACGACACCTCAGGATAAAATTAAACGTAAGTTTATGCAATTACTTAAGTCTTTTCCTTTTACCCTCAATTACTTAGTTTACTATGTAGTAAATAGAAACAACGCGATGAATGTATTTGTTCGGATACGTATAATATAATGTAGGTACCTAAAACTTATGTCACAAATTGGCTTTCAACATTCCGGTCTTGAGAACCCCTTACCTTTCCTGTAACTTTTCAAGTGGAATCGACGTAGCAACGTAGCCCGTTCCGCTCAATGATTGAACGAATTAACATTGTTACAGACTACAAAATCCAACGAGTGCTCAACAAAAACAAAATCACAACGATTTGCATTCAAGCACAGCCTGAAATGCGAGCCGACAGACGAACTACCCCTCGGCACCTGCGCTATTTGCCCTGATTCTCATTAGTATTTAGTGCGGAAACTTAATCCAGTTCCTCAATGGGAAGCCTATTCCGTTAGCTCCACAGTGGATTCCATTATTTTGTCCCTATCTTACAGTCAAAACAAAAATACCACCGAGACACAGAATCAGCAGGAAACAGCTAGAATACGGACCGGAAGCCGATGCGGGATGTTTCATGAATAATGAAATACAAGCGTCTTTGGAGAGCTTACGGCTGTAGGATAATAAATCAACTTATTGGTGGAGTTTAATCTGTCGGCCGTAGGCTCGGAAGTAAATATTTGTGTTTGCAGTTCGGCCACAAGTACCCTGTTTTAGTCTGCTTTGCACGGAGAGGTTCAATTTTAGCCGCAAGATCCAGTGTAATTCGGTATATTGGTTCTCTTGCTGTATTCATTTGAATGCTGAGCGTCGTTGGAAAAATGCAAACACCGTCAAGAAATTCAATTTCAGTACAGATGTAGGAACTAATGAAATCCCTGAATTAGAGCACGCGAGCAGCTTTAGTTTAAAATTACTTTTGTATCCGCTGCAACGGGATTATTGGGGCATGTTTGTGTTACAAGCTTGTTAGTGCTCCTTGTTTTGAATAATGCTATTTCGTTTTTAGGTAAAATAATAATACAGCTCAAGAATATTTTTAAAATGCAAAAGGAATTTAATTCAATGCTGTTTCTGTGCAACTTGGTTTTAATCCAACATTATGAAACAAGATGAATGAAATAGAAGTTCAAGAGATAGATGGAGTAAATTAAAGTAAACTAATAAATTGTAACTTCTGCAATTAGCTTTCTATGTCGTTAGTAGTGAGTTTGTTTTTTCAATAGAAATGGGTTGGCAGGTCAAAGGTAAAAGTTGAAGTTTAGTTTTTTGTATTTTTAGATGCAATTATGACAGAATGTGTTTTTGATAAGTCATTTCTATCATGTAAAAGAATGTAGACGGAAGAAAAATGAGAAAGAATCATTAATGCTGAAAAGTTTCGTTACGGAGAGAGAAGTTGTCGCGTAGTATCCGCCACACAAGTAAAGTACCAATATCAGTCATACAGGTATCATATCAGATTAGGCTAAAGAAACAAACTGGAGACAGGAATTTAAAATGATTGCTTAACCGCCATAAGAACAGTAAGTTCATAACCAGGGTGCTTAGTCAAGTTGCCAATCGCTAGCGCTTAAACGTCAATCGTAAGCGAAAGGCAGCTAACTGTCTTTGTCGCACTAATATGCAAGAGTGACAGAGAGGGAAAACTACGATAGAGAAAACGGGAGGGAAAACTACCATGCGCTAGCGATTGGCAACTTGGCTAAGCATCCTGGCCCCTCTTTCACCATGGTGACAGGTGCAAGAATTGTAAAAAATACTGTTTCTCCTATTACCAGCGTCCTTAGGCTACGGTTGCCGCTTACCATCGGACGGGCTGTGTGTTTGTTTGCCACCAATATGAATTGTATTGCAATAATTTTAATAAATCAGCAGCTAATAGCTACTTTTATTTCGGAATAAATTACAATTGTCTCAAGAAACACGACAATTGTAGTGATAATCTGACACAGGCCGAACGCTTTGTAAAGAATTAACGAAAATTCTTCTAAATCTTGTGACAATTGTCACGACCTTTAGGATATAAAAAGTTGATTATCAACGGTGTAAAACGTGTTCTTTTTAATTCCACGTTGATAGCAAACAAGCACGTGGACTATCCATTAGTAAGCGGCAGCTGTTGCCTACAGTGGCCTGTCACGTCATCAGTAAAAGTGATATTTTACATTGTCGCATCTGTCATCTTGGTTAAATAGGGGCCGGGTATAATAATAAACTTCCCTAATTATCGATAACCATAAGGATGGTTAAACATTACAAGATACGATATTTCGTAACTAACCTAACTTACTCTATTTCATAACCCGTTTACATAACCTTGTGACCTAGCGTTAAAACGCACGGCTGCTACGCAGCGATCGTGAGTTCGATCCCCGGCTCGTACCAATGAGTTTGTCAAAAACTTATGTACGAAATATCATTTAATATTCACAAGTGCTTTACTGTGAAAGAAAACATCGTAAGCAAACCTGTATATACCTGCGAAGAAATTCAGGGTCGTATGTGAAGTCCACGACAAGTGCTGAGCCAGCGTTGGGACCACGCAAAATAGGCACTTTTGATGTCGACTTGACCCGGAAAGAAATGGCCAGAATACAACAACAACAACAACCCTAACGCATAATAAGGATCTAAATTGTTGGGTTTATACACACTATAAATAATAATATATGTAATTTTAATTGAATATCTTTAATTTTTATGGGATTCAGCGTCAAACTACTTTTAGGATCAAAAATAACTAAAAATCATATGATTACTACTTAATGTCAAATTTAGTAATGAATTATAAAATGATGAATAACTACTTTAAAGACCATGTTCAATTTCAATTTCACGAGAACACACTGACTTCCTTTCATTTTACTCTAAATGCAAAACTCATGTATATTGCCGAAATAGTTATTACGATCATGCCCGGCTTCGCAGATCCGGATGTTAATATCCGGCTTGCCGCTACCGGCTCTGGTTGTGGCTCCCAACCAAGTATATTAAATCCTATGGATATTCAGTCTTCTTTGAGGTATTGAAGGGAATTAATAGGGTTTCTTCTTTTTGAGAGTCACTTCATCAATCTCCTTTTATATATGAGTACGGTGGCATTAGAAGGTAAATGCCCTTAATCCCCACGCCGGACAAGCGGGTTGGCGATCGCAGTATTGTATCCATTATGATGACTGATGACCCTGCTGCCCGTCATCAATCTTCGATAAATTAATGGTTAATGGCACTTCAATCCCTTAGTCGACTCTTACGGCATCCAAGAGCAGAGTTGGGGCAGTGACAAATATATTCTTACTGCTGTCACCACACAGCTGCCATCACCACACGCCTGACTTCACCACACGGCTAAGAGAGTAATTCATATCAATTCAGTTTAACACACTTCCAATCGAAAATTTTCCCTCTACAGAATAATATACGACAAAGTCAAACAGAAGTATTTCAAGCCGCATCATGCTTTGTCAAATTAAAAATCCATTGGGCTTCATATTCTTGCTCTGGACTTTGCCTTTTCGCTACAGAATGCTCCACCGGACCACCTCGACGTGAATAATCGCGACGGTTGGCGATTTATGTCGCCTCTTTAAATATTAGAATGCAGCGGTTTATTCCTGTCAAAGTTAGATTAATGTTTTGATTTTACTGGTAGAGCCACATAATTTATGAAATAAGTTTTATTTAAATATTATGTGCAAGTCACAAGCTTTTGCGTATGAAGATAAATATAATTTTATTGACAAAAATAAGTAAAGGTTCATCATTTTAGATTGTGTTGTCCATTTCGAGCGTACAATTAAATAGTAGTTCGTGTTTATTATCATAAAATAAAATTAATCCATACAATCAGACGAATGCCATGTAGGTGATTTTTTTAACATTCAATATGTCTGTAATTCTTAAATAAAGACCCTCCATCATCATCAGCCCATTTAGGTTCACTGCTGGAAGGTAATATTCGGGTAAACATACAATTTTTATGGTAAACACTATATGGTAAACCATATGAGAGACCTGGGGCCTATTTCTCGTACATTACAAGTTCACAAGTCTACAAGTTTACATATAAAACTCAATTTCACAAGTGTGTTTTAATTCTGTTTCTCTAACAAATGATTCTACAAGTGCTACATGGAGGTAGCACTTGTAGTAATCATAGAGTAAAAAAGAGGTTTATTTACTAAGCAAAGTGGAAACGCAATGGCCATTATAAATGTTATGTTAATGTCATTGTCACTCATGTGCATCATAATCTTCATAAGAAGAAAATACGTCCTTTTAAAATTTAAGTGACAATATATGTCATCTACTATTCTTCAATAAAATGGCCGACTTGTGTCTGGCATGTGTCAGGGGAATGTATGTAGTGTATAAAATACAAGTAGTTATGAATAGCGTTTCTTAAAAATATTAATCACAAGTGTAAAATCAACGTCAGTTTCGTCAGTCACTCTTAGAATGTTTACAAGCCCTAGGGTGTCCGTATTTTTATATGATAAGGTGAATTCGTTAATAAATTACGCTAACCTTTAATAATATATTGTTTTGTTTTTGTGAAATAGCTCAAATTGTATTCTTAAATATTTTTTTGAGTTAATAATGACATCGTGATTTACACGAAAGAATGCAAAATCAATACAAGTAGTAATAATGATGTCTAAATGCTACACGTACGTATGTATATTAAAATGGTCGAAATTAGAATAGAAATGCCCGATAATCATAGCAATAAATAGCTTAAATATTAATTTTTATTTTACTAAAGACATCTAGCGACCAATAGAATAATCAAATTGGCGGCGAGTAGGTGAACTAGAATCGTCAAATGCTTCGCATAACGCTTATGTCTATGGTTTTAAAACTGTGTATGCGGTCCTAGTACAACTGGTGATTGACAGTAGCTCGCGGCCTTCATAGGGCTACCCGTCTCTTTTTTATCAATACAATCAATAAGGGACTAGTAGCCCATGAGAAGAGCGCGTGTTGGTGTTGCGCATAAGATATTATGCTAGCCTGATGCCTACGTTACTCTAAAATATCTATCAGTCTCAATTACTATGTATTTCTATCCTGTATGTATATGCCCCCGCAGCACCACAACGTGATAAAGCTTACAACGAAAAGAGAGGCATAGATTTTGGAACTATGTACTCTTACGGTTTTATAAGCATGCTGTACCTAGATTTGTATTTTTATTGGTTTATGTCAAATATTTAACACTATAAAATAACCCCTTCATTTATCGATGAATAATGGATTTATAATAAATCAAACTTTTCGCATTAAGTGACAATTACACTTCGTCGTTGTTCGTCTAATACATCATGCGTCGTTACTAAGCAACATACTTTGCTTTAGGTGCACGGCTCAGTGTAATTCCCGCATTAAAGTGGTTTGATTTCCATATAAGTACGGTTAGCACATGATTGGTGCGACAATATGTCGCTGCGAGATAGACTATCCGTCCCTTTTATTAATAATAGTAAGTAAAAGACGGGAAATCTATCTCGCAGCGACATACTGTCGCTCCGAACATGTGCTAAGCGTAAAGAATTGCTTGTGGTTTAGCAAGCCGTAACGTATTACCACATTATAAAAATATGCGAATATTCTCTAATATATATGGCAATCGAACAACCTTAATGTTTTATAGTTATAGTAAATGAAACAATTAGGACCTTTTTAACAATTTTATTTTATTACAATTACAATAGTATTTTTCATAGTATAAGCTTTGGAGTATCCCATACAAAATATTAAAATATTCTCATAACTCCACCTACTCCAATGAGGTGAATCAGTGGCCCTAGCACATCTTGTGCTTAACAGCAACTTGCACCTACCAGATTCTTTTCGATTGCATAGATTAAAAGGAGATGTGTATCTGTAAGTTGATGTCAAATACAAGATATTCTAGCCCCCCAGTGATCTCCGCCATGAGACACAGTGGCCTTAGCACATCTTGTGTATGAAAGCAACACGCAGCTAGCCATCTCTTTTCGATTATACTGATTAACAAGAGACTGGTAGCCGCGAAAAAGCAGCGTGCTACTGTTAAACACAAGATATGCTAGCCTCCAGACTTATGAATCTATTTAGTCAATCATTTAATTTTCTTAATTTGCATTCATATACCAACTATACATAGTATAGGTAGGTGGGTGAATATCCGAGCGTTTCAACCGCTTAATTTTGGTGGCAACATTCTTGCCGAAGTTTCTATTGGTTACAATGTGCTACTTATCATGTCATTTGAAGGAGGAACGGTACCTTATACTAAATGAAATGACGAAGTATAACATTGAGACGTTTAGAAACTTCGGCAAAAATGATGCCACCAAAATTAGGCGGTTGAAACGCTCAGATATTACCAATTTAATTAACAACTTGACGCTGGTGTATATAGTTCGTATTTAAAAAATCGGTTTGTTCGACTTATCGGGTTTCACTACGCAACCCTCGTAATGGTCAAGGACCCTATTGGATTCCAATAGTGTCTTTGACTATAAGTGATTCCGTACATGTGGAACCGTGTACATTATTATGAATATTCCTTTTTATTTAAAGTAAGAGTTATGCATTGTTTCCCGACATAAACTTTAGAACCGTAGGTATCCTATATATTCTTAGGACTACGTTTGAAGTGTCCATTACTAGTACTTCTCAACTAAAAGTTTCCAACACTTGCACCAGTGACCATTAAGTTATCATTCAATATACGGTTAACTTAGCAGATAATTTTTTCATGCGGATACCTACTACAGCATTAGCGGTTTACTTGTACCTAAGTTATGTTATGATAATCAAAGAATAAAGTAATATTGATAATGAATTATTAAGTACCTAGGTACTTAATAATTCATTATCAATATTACTGTTTCCTATATCCTATATACCTATATAGTAGGGTGGACCGATTTTTTTATTTTCGGGTAATCATAAAATAATCTTTACGAATCGATACTATGCGGCTAGAAAAACAAAAAATATTATGACCATTTTTGGATATTTTATCATTATGGACCCCTTATAGAAGCCCGAAGATCGGCCTTATTTTTAAGGTTTTTTTAAGAAAACTCGGATGAGCAAGGATATTTTCTGTTTTAATTTTATGGATAAACAAAATAAGATTGTTTTTCATAAATTTAAGGTTTGTGTGATTTAATTATATGATAATTGTTCGCAGTACCTCCAAAAAATAATTTTCAACTTTGAGGCTCTTGGGGCAGTACTTCCCGAATGATTATCGTAAAAAGATATATTGTTGAAAAAGTTACTTTTTAGACAGGTTATTCCTATAGGGCCGCGTTTCAGAAAATAATGAAAAAAAATTTTTGTCCATGAATACATTGAAGTATGAAAAAAATTTTTTTTTCGGATTTTTGGAACCGTGGGCCAATAGAATGATAGTCGTAAAAAGTAACATTCTGTAACAATATACCTTTTTCCGATATTCATTTGGTAAGTACTGCCCCAAGAGCCTCAAAGTTGAAAAACAGTTTTCGCCGATACTGGTTATAATTTTCATATACGAGTAATTAAATTGTGCAAATTCTAAATTTATGACAAATAATGTTATATTGTTTCTACATAAAAATAAACCCGAAAATATCCACGAACTACTGACTTTTCTTAAAAAAACCTTAAAAATAGAGTAAATTTTTGGGCCTATAAACGAAGTACAAAATAAAAGTAAATCCAAAAATGATCATAATATTTTTTATTTCTCTAGCCACGAAGTATCGATCTATAAAGATTATTTTATGAATTTCCAAAAATAAAAAAATCGATCCACCCTACTATATAGGATATAGGAAACAGGTACTCCTTGGTGTTTGGCAATCGGTACAATTTATAAATACATACATACAAATATATATACGGCACACGCCTGATAAATATCGATGATCTTTATCAATTGAGCTCAGCAGGCTGGTCCAGATGCTTGAAGATGCTAGCGATGCTCATACCCATTCATTTTTTGATCAGACTCTTGAAATGAAATAGCGTACGAGTACAACTTATTTTGGAAGCGTTTATCCTGTTACTGATTGCTATTTCCCAGATAATCAATGAACATGAATAATAATAAGCAGGCCGTGACTTATATACCGGTATTTGGCGTCGAACCTGATACTTACCTCGGAATCTTCCGTATTCTGCTGCTCTACCTTAATTACTTACATATGTACTTCCTCCAATACTCCTTTTACCTGCGAAGTTATAAGTTTTTAAGCGTGTAAGCGAGTCCTAGTTTTGTATTTCATAAATCCTACTGAATGTTGTTATACTCGTACATGTCATAGATACATTGTTAGCGTGATTGTTTCATCGAACCTTATAAGCTTATAACCCTATTTAGGTACACATTACACACATTGTATAACAAAGCTAATTTACAAAAATATATTGACGTATGAAATTGTTAGTTAAAATAATGATTAGGAACAAGACCGCCCAACGTCTTCCGTTGTTTGCCTCAGTATTTTTATGGGTCGTCTAAAGCCACCAAAGCCACATCCATCCTTCCGAAACCTCTCGAAGAGTGCTTCGAAGTCTGGCGACGGCTTACTGCCTGCGTTACATACGTATAACGGAAACAACGCAAAGACTGAAAAGCGATGCCGAGGCTACTAGGATGGAACCTTGCGGGTGTTGGGCGCCGATAATCATATCGATAATACACATATTCCATAATACTCGCCGCAGCATGACGGCGGTAAGAATACATTTCTCACCATCCCAACTCTTCCTGTGCGTATCGTAAACGTCGACTACATTATATAAAGTGTCACGACGACGGATTTATTGATGATGATGTGTCCATCATCATAGTGGGCACACAACTGAGATCGCCGACCCGCTGGCCTAGCATGGCGATTAAGTATGGGCATTTACCTCCTACTACGTCCTGCGTAGGTATAAGTAATAGAAGTGACTTTTGCCCAGCGATAGGCTGATGTAGTCTGATGATGATGAATACACGTATTCCTCATAGATTGCCACATGATTTAGTCACGTTTTATGTAGCATTTAATACATATAGTCTTGTCCTTAATAATCTTAAAATACACATACCTAAGCCACAACTTGCTGGGTATGAAAAAAGTGGTGGTAAGAAATGACAACTCTGAATTTTCTTAATTTACGTGTACGGAAAATAGTTGCTTAAGTTTTACATCTATTAAACAAAAACCATTTCAATATAATATGATAAGACTTGACAGACAAATAATAACATAGACAATCCGATGGAAACTTCAAAGGTCCCTTATTGACGGATTTTATATTTACATAGAATAAATAGTAATGTATTCATATAATTATATGCTCTTACACACTTTAACACTACTAAAAGCAGAGCCGACTTACAACATAATTACGTACCTAAATATTGGCCGGCCAGTCAGAGCCGCCATAGTCGTCTGTTTCTGTCTACGTGTGAAAGAAAGAGATGTTACATAATTGTTGACTTATGCAATATAATATTCAAATGTTTACTATTTCTACTATATACTAATGTACTTAATTGTATAAATAATTACCGTATCGAAATAATCTTCACTTGAACACCAAGAACAACTAAACGTGTCACTAGGTGCTTGCAACGTTAAGAACACCTTTAGGTGCCATGATGTCACCTGTCAAAGCGATTCTCACACTTTTACGTATGGCTTAGGTACATTTGCTCGATTGGGTTCGAACTTTTGGTGTATTTTTTAGCCCTATCTTGTGTAAGATGTAAGGCGTTCAAAGGTAACATGACACCATGAAGCTAACGCTACTCAGGTAATTCAGCTCAAAAGGCACGAACCAAATACGAAGCCGAAGAATCACTAAATTATATTCATAATCTGTAATACCTATTCATTTTATTACATATAACTTAAATATTCAAGAAAACAACAGAAAACGGAATATGTGATTCTCTTAAATATGAAAAAGTAGTAGGTACCTAGTTTTAATATATTATACAATAATGTCTGTTTCAATCTTTAACCACAAGAATTAAACCGGCTCCGTTGTAATTATGATCCCAAAAGGCTACAAGATTATACGGAAATGAAATAAGGTTAACATAAATGTATCATATTTTGTGATTGTTCCGTTGTCATCAGCAGTTCCACGTTTGTTATATTATATTACACTATGACAAACAAGTAACCTGATGGTAAACAGCTACTGCAGCTTATAAACGTGGGCACAGTGATGTCACATACGTTTTGCCGACCCTATGTCTCTATGTCGTTAACAAAAGTCGACAGAAGTCTTGGTGGGCCCCCCATTGAATGCCCGTAGAGTTTTGGTTATGTTACGCAGCAGGAAACCATCACCATTAATAGATAGAGAATGTTAATTTGACTTTAGTTGTCTGTAAGGTATTCATCTCCCACCTCTTTACCCTTCACTTGATAAAAATATAATATTTATATGAATACGCTTGATATGTACATGAACGTACTAAACATCTATGTAAACGTGGATTTCAAGAATGAACGCAATTTCTCAATACTTGAGGAACTTAACTGATTAAAAATCCGTTTAGAAGTTCCCAAAATTCTAGGATTTCCCAACGACCCCGCCATCGGAAATAGTCTCTGACAAAAATCCTGTATTGCTTATTAGTTGCTTAAATTAATGTAAGATCGTCATATAGCGCACCTTCTACGAGTAAATACTTAAATATTGTCAGCTCATGCACCTACGGGCGACTTCCTTTACTGCTGATAGTCTGCTATTGACACTGGAAACTCTACTTGTCAGCATCCATAACCTAGCTAGCATTGACTATGCCTACGAAACTGGAGGTTAAAGATTCGAATCCCGGCGAAGACGAATATTTGTTCCTTGGTCATGGTTGTTTTCTTGTTATTTCAATATAAGTATATCTTCCTATTTCAGTACCTATAGTATATACAGTGTAGAAATTAAACTCAGGCCCTGGAGGAAAACTACTTTAAATCCTTAAGCTAGCTAATTTTACTTAAAGGAGACATTCCTTTATTCCGCCGTGTGGTGACGGCAGTAAGAATACATTTGTCACAACCCCAACTCCTCCTGCGGGTGTCGTAAGAGTCGACTAAGGGATTGAAGTGTCACTGACCATTTTACAAGATTGATGATGGGCAGCAGCGTCATCATAGTGGACACATTACTGCGATTGCCAATCCGCTTGCCCAGCGTGGCGATTATGGGCATTTACCTCCTAATGCGTCTATACGCATAGTTAATAGGAGAGGCCTACGTCCAGCAGTCGACTAACATAGGCTGATGATGATGATGATGATGATGTATATTGTACCTATCTATTATAGAAATATGTCGTCTATCCACACCACCCACACACACAATATCGTCACGCATTCGCACAATCTAAGCCTTATTTATTACTTTGGGCCTATCGACTTGTAAAATGTAATTGAAATTACATTTTCCTCTAGCCTGAAAGTGACTTGCCGCCAAAAGCTCGAATAATGAATAACGAATTAATAACTAATTTCCTAGTGGGAGAATCACTTTGACATCATACGTCATGACAAAACAGATTCTGGGTGAAGACACGACAAGACAATACGCCTCGGAGCTCTTCTAGGTGGACTTGACTTCCCTGCAAACACAACAGAAACGAATAGAAGATAAATAAAATTATTTATTTGTACCCGTACACAATATAGAGATCTCTTTTCTCTTACGATTTTCTAAGATAAAACTAAAAATATGCGCGAATCGACAATGGTTTCCCTTGTAATAAAATTAAATGTGAAACGATCGTTTATTTATCAATGGTAAAAGATAGCACTTGTATACTTTTGTTGTAGACATTAATTACATGACGGCTTCCATAATTTAGTCGATAATCAGTAGTCACCCTGCTTGCGAAGCGAGGTTCGAATCCCGGAGGGTGCATCTCTTCGCGTAAGTAGTATTTATTACAAAAATATTGGTTCCTCAGTCATGGTTCTTTTCTACGTATTTAAGTATCTAATACATATATACCAAATATACTAATAATACATATATATTCTCCTTTAATTAGTACACAAAACCCAAGCCTTAATGGAGCTTACCGTGAAACTCTGTAGATTTGTGTATGAATGCTTTATGACGTTCATTTATATTTTGACTATTTTACGCAGTAGGTATGAAAACTATTTTACACTATACTTCTTAGGTACTCACATTTACCTGTGGTTATACTTTCGTAAGATACCTTAACGAAATATTTAGATTAAAAAAGGCAAGTTGCCTTGATGCATATTTATAGAACACACAGATTGATGCATTATATAGTACATTTTTGTTTACATTACTTACGAGTACATACTATTTAATAGAATCTTATATTCAAAGCTAATCTAAGCACGGACACCGTTTACCAATTTTTCAATACCAAGGATGTATACCTACCACCTTTCCTGGAGGAGCTATTCTTCATCATAATTAAAGTTCTTGACGAAGTATTCCACTGTCCGTTTCATATCTATCTCATCTTGCCTTGAATGTAGTTCACCATTGTTGACTGATTAATTGCATTTGCTCTTCGATGTGCATGTAAAAAGTAAATAATATATTAGTAACTTAAGAATTTTAAGTGACTGGCCAGGTGGCCAGATATAGCACAGAACCGGGATGAATAGAAGAAGAGGGGGGAGGCCTTTGCCCAGCAATGGGACAGAATGGGCTTATAATAATAATAATAATCGGGGGCAGCTTGTGGCGAGCTGACGGTGAGTGGCGACACCGCGGACCCCTATTCCAGAGGGCCCTTTTATATGGCCCTCGCCTCTGTGCTTGCCTTGACCGGCCGACCAGAGTGGATTCGCAAGAGCGGGACCTATGCTCCAGGTTGGAAGTGTAAAATGTCATAACGCCGGCGGCCCTTGAACGGATTACCGGGATCTGGCTACCGCAGTCTCACCTCTCGACAACCTCAAAGCCGCTCTGAAATGTTGCGCTATTGTCGCACTGTGCGTGCGGCCGTTTGTAGGGCCCACTAAATGAGTTGGCGAGTCACCACCTGCCTTTTTACAATTTTGAGACTGATTGTCACGGCAGGTGTCCGCTAGTCTCCTCCCATAACCCAGTATCCAGTCCATCCATTATACCAACCATAGCCCAAGACCTTAGTTTCCATCGCAGTCACAGTGCTGCACTGCAATAGTCTTTGCACCTGGCGGGGACCATCTCCGGACGTATCATATTGTGCGCTCGGGGATGGTATCCGCCACGTGTATCCCTTGCTTTTAGATTATTTGTCTTAAAAGGCCTCTGCGCTGTTGGCTTCGGCCCCACGTATGCCTCCCAAAGGTCCGAGACCCCATGGTCCCGAGATAAGGTAAAGACGAACAATAATAATAATAATAACTTAAGACTAGGTTGATTTATACATATATACTAGACTATACTTGACTTGAGTAATATAAAATTATACAAATTGATCGCCATTTTAAATGGTAAATGCCCTTTACTATTGCAATAATTGAAACATAAATACATTGTCATTATGGTCATTGTAGAAGATGCGTGATAAGTAGTATAATAATCACAGCGACATTACTCAAATGACTCATCATAAAAACAATCAAAATCTAGTAACTTTGTTCAAGTAAGTAAGTACCTATGAATATATGTATAGGTTACCTGTAAATTCTTGTATTATTGGAAATGGGGAAGTTTATAAGAGATTTCAAAAGAGTTAAGATACTTTCAAATAACGATATTTCGTTCACGAGTCCTTTAAAATTAATTAGAAACCGCTTCGGTATGGACAGACGGACGGACCAGCACATAGGTACTATAACATAATATATGCATAGATATGTATTTTTAGAACTAGGAAAAGGACGGATGTATGACATTGATGGCATAAAATCATACCTATCTAGTACCAAACACTGCTTAGCATATTAGGACTACTAAAATTACAGGTTTCGGGTTTACGGCAAATGTGCCTACAACGCTCAAGAAAATGATGATGCATTGACCGTAAATTGGTACTTCTACTTCGTTTTTGGTATAGTAACTTAAATTGAAAATTCATACTATATCATAAATTAAACGGTGTTAGATTTATGTGTAACAATATTCTACTCTGTAATACCTAGTAATATTGCCTGAGAAGCTGGAGGTTTATAGTGTTAAATCAAATAAAGTACCTATACACATACATTGGCCGTCTGGTTATGGCAGTAAGAATACATTTGTCACCACCTTAACTCCTCCTGTGTGTATCGTAAGAGTCGACTAAGGGATTGAAGTGTCACTGACCTTTATTTTATAAAAGATTGATGATGGGCAGCAGCGTCATCATAGTGGACACATTCCTGCGATCGCCAATCCGCTTGCCCAGCGTGGCAATTATGGGCATTTGTCTCCTAGTGCGTTTATACGCATAGTTAATAGGAGAGGCCTATGTCCAGCAGTGGACTATCTATCATAAGCTGATGATGATGATGATGACACATACATACTTATACCTACACAGATACTTGCCATCTACAATAAACTCACTTGAAAAACATTAGACTTCAGTCATTCATAATCTAGTTTATGTTTTAGTAGGTATTAGTTTCGAGTACAAGAACATGGGGATGCATAATGAACCTGACATAAATAAGACATTATTCCGTTACGTTAAGTCGATTTGTGTAAGATGTCCCAACATATTTATTTATTTATTTTACACCTCGGCCTAGGTAGGTTACAATACGTTACAAATCACTTATATATTATTGAGATAAGAAAACTTAATAAACTAGTCCTTTCAGAAGTATTTATGTACTAGTATCGAATCGAATTCGCTATGTGGTTGCGGTTGCCATATGATGACGGCAATAAGAATAAATTTGTCACCACCCCAACTCTTTCCGTGGGTGTCGTAAGAGCCGACTAAAGTATTGAAGTGTCACGGACCATTCATTGATAGAAGATTGATGATGGGCAGCAGCGTCATCATAGTGGACACATTAATGCGATCGCCAATCCGCTTTCCCAGCGTAGCGATTATGGGTATTTACCTCCTAATGCGTCAATATGCTAATGGGATGTATTTGTGATAGCCTGACGATGATGATGAGAATCGAAGGAGACCACGATGCCAATAAAACCTTAGAACCTATTCACTGGCATTGGACATTTGGACGTAGTTACGCGAAAACGTTCCAACCCACATGAGTTTGACATATAAATGGATGACTTTTACATTTGACAGAAAGTTTAAATTTTAATGACAAACTCATGTGGGTTGGAACGTTTTCGCGTAACTACGTCCATTTGTACTTATTTATAAACTACTACTACTTATTTTAAGTATTTTAACAGGATGCGTTATTAGATACTTCTCACTATTGTGGAATGTGAAGTCTGAACTATCTTATGTAGCATAATAATAGCTCACAATCTTATTTCCTATAATTAATTAGATAATTCGATTGATAATTATTCGGGCATGGTGCGATAGAACAATCCTATTCATATAGAAAACCTAAGGCATTTATAAGCATGAACCTAAATAGCATACCATACATACACAGGTACTAAATGAGGGATCACATACCTTCCTTTTTTCTTAAGGCTATCAAAAAAATCTGATCAAAGCTTTTCATAGCTGGAAAGACAAACTGGCAGACAACATTAGGTCCTAAGTACAACTATGTGTATTATTTTACATATGAGGTTCTTTACTTTTTAAAAGACCTTCCTATCAATATGATAACAAAATTATAACACTAGTTTTGACTGCTTTTACCCCTTCCTTTACATTCTAATGAGTATTACTAAACTAAATAATATACTTTACAGAAACCACAGCCAAATTGAACTAGAGTAATTGTGTTGTCTAGTTGGTGATTCAAGCAGTCAGAACTCCATGATGAGGATGCACTGCGTCGGCGATGGAGGAATTGTCGTATCTTCTGTCCCATTTGTCGTCGTCGTCTACCTCTGGCTACAGCAGCTGCTTGCCATCAGAAGGCTTGTATGCTTTGCTTATTTGCCACCGTAATAATAAAAAAGTCAAAATGTAAGATGCCTAGGTCCTACCAACGAACTACATTTTCATCACCATCATATCAAAATCCTAGAATATGTAGCTACTTACTCTGATATCCATCCTATTTGATAGCATTAGTATGACTTACACTTATTTTACAATCATGTAAACGATTACTTAGTTATCTAGAATTACCCTATTGGCAGTGAGCACGACGCCCTAAAGTATTCCACGTGATATGTTTTAATCATATCGAGCAGTTATGTAGTACATCGTGCTCGTTATTTTGTTCTGCTGTATTATGACAGCATTTTGAATAACTAATATTACGTAAATAAATGGCTACACTGATATCTGTAAAAGTATTTTTATAATAAAATGCCCTAAGCGTGTGTGATGCCGCTGATGGCAATAAGAATACTTTGTCACCACCCAACTCTTCCCGTGGGTGTCGTATGAGTCGGCTAAGGGATTGAAGTGTCACTGACCATTTATTTATCGAAGATTGATGACTCCCATCCGCTTGGCCAGCGTGGCGATTATAGGTATTTTCCTCCTAATGCGTTTATACGCATAATTTCAGCAGTGGACTATCATAGGCTGATGATGATGATGATGATGGGCAGCACCATCATCATAGTGGACACACTACTGCGATCGTCAACCCACTTGCCCCGCGTGGCGATTATGGGCATTTACTAGTAATAGGAGAGGCAGGTGACAATTAATATTATACCGATTCATTTATACTAAATATACTGAGATATGTATAAATGTACTCACCGTAAGGATGTAAATCATGTCATTAAATATTATAAAAATATTGTCATGTGTATAATCTTGTCGTTCAGATACATTATTCATTATCTAATGATGATCGTCAATATAATTTATAATTTTTATAATTTATATGTAGTTTTGTTTAACAATATAATAATTGATTCACGTCATCTGTCATTATGTCAAGTTTGCTTTTTTTATTTAAAAAAAGGCTTTTGTCACCCTTGTTTCATCGGCTTGTCATATTTCTCCATGTCATTTCTTCAATTGCTATTTTTGGCAGCACAATCTATCGATGAGTAGCGGAACCAAAACTTCGTGAAAACAATAATAAACTTATAACACTTTTTTTTTAAATAACATGAACCCTGCATGCCATTGGGTGTTGGTGCCATACAATGAAATAATGTCCTAATTAAGAGCTTTAAAACGAGGTATATCTCAACCGTAGGTATACATTCATGGGACACGGTCCATACAATAATGCCTATTCTTCTTTCTCGGGTATTTGCAATCTGTTTCTGTGTGCGTCAGGCGTTGGAAAATTTCATTATTTTTTCTTTGGTATATGACATCTAATATTTAAAAATATACTGGGATTTTCCCAAAAATAATAATTTCATAGTAAACAGTATACTTTTTGTTTTTCTCAAAATAATATAATATTAAATTATATTACTGATTTTAACGAAGTGCGTTTAAAACTTACACATTTGAGACCTTAAAAATACATTATTTTCATTTTAACATTAATCAATTCTTAAAATAAACGCATTTTAGCAGTCGAACGAGACTCTTCATTATTTTGTTACAAGTCACAAGCGACAAGTGTATAATACAACCTTCGAAAAACAAAATGACTGTTCAATGCCTACTAGTACATGACGTTTAGTTGTATTTTTCAATTATGACACTTGTAAAATCTCTAAGTGTCATAATTGAAAAATACAACTAAACGTCATGTACTAGTAGGCATTGAACAGTCATTTTGTTTTTCGAAGGTTGTATTATACACTTGTCGCTTGTGACTTGTAACAAAATAATGAAGAGTCTCGTTCGACTGCTAAAATGCGTTTATTTTAAGAATTGATTCTTCTTCTTCTTCTTTATCTGGCCTTATCCCATTTTCATTTGGGGTCGGCTCTCCTAATCAATTTTCTCCAGTTATATCTGTTCTGGGTCGTCGTTGGGTCTATATTCTTATTCTCTAGGTCTTTCTTAATTACGGACATCCATGTAAGTCGGGGTCGCCCAGCCTTTTTCGGTCTAGACTTATACTCCAGCACTTTTCTGGTCATGTGGTCTTCTGGCCTCCTCGTGACGTGGCCGTACCATCGGAGTCGTGTTTCTATGAGCTTTTCCTGAATGGGTCTTATTTTGAATGTGCCCCTGATGTAGCGGTTTGGGACTTTGTCCAAGAGTGTTACGCCACCAGACCACCTAAGCATTCGCATTTCAGCGACGTGGAGTTGTTCGGATTGTTGCTTCTTGAGAGGCCAGCATTCTGCACCATATAACATAGCCGGTCTCACGGCGGTTTTATATACTTTGCCCTTTATATTAATGGGCATTCTTGGGTCACAGAGTACTCCTGTAAGCTCTCTCCATTTTTGCCAGCCCGTATTTTTACGATGCACCACGTCTTTGTCAATATTACCGTCATTGGTTATTACGCTTCCTAGGTACTTAAAACTTTCGACAGTTGAAAGTGGGACATTTTGCAGGTGTAGGGTGTATTGGGCGTTACTGTTCTCGAAATTGCAGTGCATGTGTACAGTTTTTTCTCTGCTTATTCTCAGTCCCGCTTTTTCTAGTGCTGACCTCCAGGTTTCTAACGTTCTTTCCAGTGCCCTGGGATCCTCTTCGACGAGGACAACATCGTCTGCGTAGAGAAGGTTCCATGGTGTTGGTTTCTGGACATTTGACGTGAGGTAGTCCATAACTAAATTAAACAAAAGCGGGCTGAGAGCTGACCCTTGATGAACACCAACGTCTACACAGAACTCGTCGCCAACTCCCGCTGGACACCGTACTTTTGTCGTCACCTTGTAGTACATGTTAACTATAAATCCTATGTAGCATTCAGGGACACTCTGAGACCGTAATGCCTGCCATATCAGTGGTCTTGGGATGCGGTCGAAGGCTTTTTCTAGGTCTATAAAGACCATGTGCAAGTCTTTCTTGTTGTCCCTGTAGTGTTCCATTAGGATACGGATGGTGTGGATTGCATCGGTTGTTGACTTTCCAGTGACGAAGCCACACTGGTTTTCTGACACTGAAGTTAATGCAAGGAGCCTTTGACTGATTACACGTTCCCAGATTTTAAAACTGTGTGAGAGCAGTTTAATAGCGCGGTAGTTCCCGCACAGCCGGATATCGCCTTTGTTTTTATAAAATGGCACTAGGAAGCTTTTCCTCCACGCTTCAGGCATGCCATCCGAAGGAAACTTGTTAAAGAGTGTTGTCAAGAAGAACACTCCCGGGTCACCCAAGATCTTCCACAGTTCGGCCGGTATCTCGTCTGGACCAGTTGCCTTGCCGTTTGCCATTTTCCTGACTGCTAGATGGACTTCTTGGGGTGTAAAAGCCGGCCACGGCCCTTCGATTGTAGGTAGGGAGGCCATTGGTTCGTATGGGTATGTCTCGTTCAACAGCTTCGAGTAATACTCTTTCCATCTTTTGTTTATTTCCTTATCAGATGTCAGGAGTGTACCTTGAGAGTCCTTTATATACTTGACCGCCTTAGTGTCCAAAGAATCTTGGTGTCTCTGTTTGGCAATTTTGAAAATCTGCTTGTCGTTAGTGGCATTTTCAAGCATGTTATAGAGACCCTCCCTGTTCTTCGCCCGCGTTTGGGCAACCGTTCGTCTGGCTTCCTTTTTTGCGTTTCGATATTCGGCTTCACTGGATTCATTCTTTGTGTTCTGCCAGTTTTTAAAAAGTGTCTTCTTAATCTTGAGCTTCTCTTGGACCTCTGGGTTCCATAGTGTGGGGTCCTTATTTTCTCTGATTATACCGTTCGAGATGCCTAGATGCATTTTGGCTTTCTTGATACAGAACTCATGGAACTCTTTCCACATCGTGTTGGCATCTTTATCCTTTGGGGTTTCATGAATATAGGTGTTTAGTTCCGCACAGAGTCTCTGACCTTCTTCTTGCTCTAACTTATACCAGCGAATCTTAGGAATTCTTTTTGGCTTAACCGTTACTGGTCTTCGTATCGTGAAATCTGCTACCAATAGCCGATGTTGTGACGTTAAAGACTCGCCAGGTATAACTTTACAGTTTTTAAAGGTTTTCAGTAAGTGTCGATCCGCGAGAATGTAGTCGACTTGTGTACACTTTCCACCGCTCTTGTATGTTATTAAGTGTTCGTGAGGCTTAGAAAAGAAGGTGTTGATGATTGCCATATTAAATGTAGACGCAAAGTTTAGGATGTCCTTGCCCTGGGCATTTCTTTTTCCATATCCGTTGTTGCCGTGTATTTCTCTAAACGGGTCTGCGGTTTCTCCGACGTGCCCATTAAAATCCGCTCCAATGTATTTCGACTCTGTGTTTGGTATGGACTGAATAAGCTCGTAAAGATCTTCCCAGAACGTGTTTTTTTCCGTTTGCGACAACCCGATCTGTGGTGCGTATGCCGATATGACATTCATGCATTCCTGATTGTCAAGAGCAAATTTTACTGCAATAATTCTATCACTGACCCTCTGCACGTCGACCACGCGAGCTTGGAAGCTTTTATCTACGACTATTCCGACGCCATTTCGATTGTCATTTGTGCCGTTGTATATGAGTTTATAATTGTTTCCGATATTGCGTGCTTTGGACCCCTTCCACTTCGTCTCCTGTATGCAACAGATGTTGATGCGTCTTCTAAGCAGCACTTCGCTTAATTCCGAGCTGCGTCCTGTCATGGAACCCACATTCCAACTGGCAATGCGTATTTTTGGGACGGGGGCTCCAGGATTCTTCGCGTCGCTTCGGGGGTACGCCCTAACATTTGCAGCATTTCCTCGCATATCGCCTGGTGCGTCGCTTCCGGGGTACGCCCTAGTGGTAGACCAATTCTTTCTATTCTTGTGATTCATGATTAGGAGAAGGTGCTTTGGTTTTTGTTTTACGGCCGGTTACCACCTGACGCCAAGGTTGTGGCTCTCCTGGAGGGCTTAGGAGCCGCCGTTGGCCCATACTATATGAGCTCGTCCGCCGCCTTCCTTACTGAACATCCCAACCTGGATGTCCAGCATACCTATGACCTCTACTTCGAATATCAAAGAAGCTCACAGGTAGGGTTTGATACGGAGTTTCCATCTCCGGCCTTGTGGTCCGCGGGAGGTATTTGATTTCCCTCCTACCCCCTGAGCTGGCATGGCCAGCTCAGTGAGCGTTCCCCTATCCGCCACCTGGGGACGCGGGCTCTAGGGAATTAGGCTACCCCGAGCCATTTTAAGAATTGATTAATGTTAAAATGAAAATAATGTATTTTTAAGGTCTCAAATGTGTAAGTTTTAAACGCACTTCGTTAAAATCAGTAATATAATTTAATATTATATTATTTTGAGAAAAACAAAAAGTATACTGTTTACTATGAAATTATTATTTTTGGGAAAATCCCAGTATATTTTTAAATATTAGATGTCATATACCAAAGAAAAAAATAATGAAATTTTCCAACGCCTGACGCACACAGAAACAGATTGCAAATACCCGAGAAAGAAGAATAGGCATTATTGTATGGACCGTGTCCCATGAATGTATACCTACGGTTGAGATATACCTCGTTTTAAAGCTCTTAATTAGGACATTATTTCATTGTATGGCACCAACACCCAATGGCATGCAGGGTTCATGTTATTTAAAAAAAAAGTGTTATAAGTTTATTATTGTTTTCACGAAGTTTTGGTTCCGCTACTCATCGATAGATTGTGCTGCCAAAAATAGCAATTGAAGAAATGACATGGAGAAATATGACAAGCCGATGAAACAAGGGTGACAAAAGCCTTTTTTTAAATAAAAAAAGCAAACTTGACATAATGACAGATGACGTGAATCAATTATTATATTGTTAAACAAAACTACATATAAATTATAAAAATTATAAATTATATTGACGATCATCATTAGATAATGAATAATGTATCTGAACGACAAGATTATACACATGACAATATTTTTATAATATTTAATGACATGATTTACATCCTTACGGTGAGTACATTTATACATATCTCAGTATATTTAGTATAAATGAATCGGTATAATATTAATTGTCACCTGCCTCTCCTATTACTAGTAAATGCCCATAATCGCCACGCGGGGCAAGTGGGTTGACGATCGCAGTAGTGTGTCCACTATGATGATGGTGCTGCCCATCATCATCATCATCATCAGCCTATGATAGTCCACTGCTGAAATTATGCGTATAAACGCATTAGGAGGAAAATACCTATAATCGCCACGCTGGCCAAGCGGATGGGAGTCATCAATCTTCGATAAATAAATGGTCAGTGACACTTCAATCCCTTAGCCGACTCATACGACACCCACGGGAAGAGTTGGGTGGTGACAAAGTATTCTTATTGCCATCAGCGGCATCACACACGCTTAGGGCATTTTATTATAAAAATACTTTTACAGATATCAGTGTAGCCATTTATTTACGTAATATTAGTTATTCAAAATGCTGTCATAATACAGCAGAACAAAATAACGAGCACGATGTACTACATAACTGCTCGATATGATTAAAACATATCACGTGGAATACTTTAGGGCGTCGTGCTCACTGCCAATAGGGTAATTCTAGATAACTAAGTAATCGTTTACATGATTGTAAAATAAGTGTAAGTCATACTAATGCTATCAAATAGGATGGATATCAGAGTAAGTAGCTACATATTCTAGGATTTTGATATGATGGTGATGAAAATGTAGTTCGTTGGTAGGACCTAGGCATCTTACATTTTGACTTTTTTATTATTACGGTGGCAAATAAGCAAAGCATACAAGCCTTCTGATGGCAAGCAGCTGCTGTAGCCAGAGGTAGACGACGACGACAAATGGGACAGAAGATACGACAATTCCTCCATCGCCGACGCAGTGCATCCTCATCATGGAGTTCTGACTGCTTGAATCACCAACTAGACAACACAATTACTCTAGTTCAATTTGGCTGTGGTTTCTGTAAAGTATATTATTTAGTTTAGTAATACTCATTAGAATGTAAAGGAAGGGGTAAAAGCAGTCAAAACTAGTGTTATAATTTTGTTATCATATTGATAGGAAGGTCTTTTAAAAAGTAAAGAACCTCATATGTAAAATAATACACATAGTTGTACTTAGGACCTAATGTTGTCTGCCAGTTTGTCTTTCCAGCTATGAAAAGCTTTGATCAGATTTTTTTGATAGCCTTAAGAAAAAAGGAAGGTATGTGATCCCTCATTTAGTACCTGTGTATGTATGGTATGCTATTTAGGTTCATGCTTATAAATGCCTTAGGTTTTCTATATGAATAGGATTGTTCTATCGCACCATGCCCGAATAATTATCAATCGAATTATCTAATTAATTATAGGAAATAAGATTGTGAGCTATTATTATGCTACATAAGATAGTTCAGACTTCACATTCCACAATAGTGAGAAGTATCTAATAACGCATCCTGTTAAAATACTTAAAATAAGTAGTAGTAGTTTATAAATAAGTACAAATGTCCAATGCCAGTGAATAGGTTCTAAGGTTTTATTGGCAACGTGGTCTCCTTCGATTCTCATCATCATCGTCAGGCTATCACAAATACATCCCATTAGCATATTGACGCATTAGGAGGTAAATACCCATAATCGCTACGCTGGGAAAGCGGATTGGCGATCGCATTAATGTGTCCACTATGATGACGCTGCTGCCCATCATCAATCTTCTATCAATGAATGGTCCGTGACACTTCAATCCTTTAGTCGGCTCTTACGACACCCACGGAAAGAGTTGGGGTGGTGACAAATTTATTCTTATTGCCGTCATCATATGGCAACCGCAACCACATAGCGAATTCGATTCGATACTAGTACATAAATACTTCTGAAAGGACTAGTTTATTAAGTTTTCTTATCTCAATAATATATAAGTGATTTGTAACCTACCTAGGCCGAGGTGTAAAATAAATAAATAAATATGTTGGGACATCTTACACAAATCGACTTAACGTAACGGAATAATGTCTTATTTATGTCAGGTTCATTATGCATCCCCATGTTCTTGTACTCGAAACTAATACCTACTAAAACATAAACTAGATTATGAATGACTGAAGTCTAATGTTTTTCAAGTGAGTTTATTGTAGATGGCAAGTATCTGTGTAGGTATAAGTATGTATGTGTCATCATCATCATCATCAGCTTATGATAGTCCACTGCTGGACATAGGCCTCTCCTATTAACTATGCGTATAAACGCACTAGGAGACAAATGCCCATAATTGCCACGCTGGGCAAGCGGATTGGCGATCGCAGGAATGTGTCCACTATGATGACGCTGCTGCCCATCATCAATCTTTTATAAAATAAAGGTCAGTGACACTTCAATCCCTTAGTCGACTCTTACGATACACACAGGAGGAGTTAAGGTGGTGACAAATGTATTCTTACTGCCATAACCAGACGGCCAATGTATGTGTATAGGTACTTTATTTGATTTAACACTATAAACCTCCAGCTTCTCAGGCAATATTACTAGGTATTACAGAGTAGAATATTGTTACATATAAATCTAACACCGTTTAATTTATGATATAGTATGAATTTTCAATTTAAGTTACTATACCAAAAACGAAGTAGAAGTACCAATTTACGGTCAATGCATCATCATTTTCTTGAGCGTTGTAGGCACATTTGCCGTAAACCCGAAACCTGTAATTTTAGTAGTCCTAATATGCTAAGCAGTGTTTGGTACTAGATAGGTATGATTTTATGCCATCAATGTCATACATCCGTCCTTTTCCTAGTTCTAAAAATACATATCTATGCATATATTATGTTATAGTACCTATGTGCTGGTCCGTCCGTCTGTCCATACCGAAGCGGTTTCTAATTAATTTTAAAGGACTCGTGAACGAAATATCGTTATTTGAAAGTATCTTAATTCTTTTGAAATATCTTATAAACTTCCCCATTTCCAATAATACAAGAATTTACAGGTAACCTATACATATATTCATAGGTACCTACTTACTTGAACAAAGTTACTAGATTTTGATTGTTTTTATGATGAGTCATTTGAGTAATGTCGCTGTGATTATTATACTACTTATCACGCATCTTCTACAATGACCATAATGACAATGTATTTATGTTTCAATTATTGCAATAGTAAAGGGCATTTACCATTTAAAATGGCGATCAATTTGTATAATTTTATATTACTCAAGTCAAGTATAGTCTAGTATATATGTATAAATCAACCTAGTCTTAAGTTATTATTATTATTATTGTTCGTCTTTACCTTATCTCGGGACCATGGGGTCTCGGACCTTTGGGAGGCATACGTGGGGCCGAAGCCAACAGCGCAGAGGCCTTTTAAGACAAATAATCTAAAAGCAAGGGATACACGTGGCGGGTACCATCCCCGAGCGCACAATATGATACGTCCGGAGATGGTCCCCGCCAGGTGCAAAGACTATTGCAGTGCAGCACTGTGACTGCGATGGAAACTAAGGTCTTGGGCTATGGTTGGTATAATGGATGGACTGGATACTGGGTTATGGGAGGAGACTAGCGGACACCTGCCGTGACAATCAGTCTCAAAATTGTAAAAAGGCAGGTGGTGACTCGCCAACTCATTTAGTGGGCCCTACAAACGGCCGCACGCACAGTGCGACAATAGCGCAACATTTCAGAGCGGCTTTGAGGTTGTCGAGAGGTGAGACTGCGGTAGCCAGATCCCGGTAATCCGTTCAAGGGCCGCCGGCGTTATGACATTTTACACTTCCAACCTGGAGCATAGGTCCCGCTCTTGCGAATCCACTCTGGCCGGCCGGTCAAGGCAAGCACAGAGGCGAGGGCCATATAAAAGGGCCCTCTGGAATAGGGGTCCGCGGTGTCGCCACTCACCGTCAGCTCGCCACAAGCTGCCCCCGATTATTATTATTATTATAAGCCCATTCTGTCCCATTGCTGGGCAAAGGCCTCCCCCCTCTTCTTCTATTCATCCCGGTTCTGTGCTATATCTGGCCACCTGGCCAGTCACTTAAAATTCTTAAGTTACTAATATATTATTTACTTTTTACATGCACATCGAAGAGCAAATGCAATTAATCAGTCAACAATGGTGAACTACATTCAAGGCAAGATGAGATAGATATGAAACGGACAGTGGAATACTTCGTCAAGAACTTTAATTATGATGAAGAATAGCTCCTCCAGGAAAGGTGGTAGGTATACATCCTTGGTATTGAAAAATTGGTAAACGGTGTCCGTGCTTAGATTAGCTTTGAATATAAGATTCTATGAAATAGTATGTACTCG
>JALPQI010031972.1:0-10146 GCA_025490895.1 Thaumatotibia leucotreta
ATATGATACGTCCGGAGATGGTCCCCGCCAGGTGCAAAGACTATTGCAGTGCAGCACTGTGACTGCGATGGAAACTAAGGTCTTGGGCTATGGTTGGTATAATGGATGGACTGGATACTGGGTTATGGGAGGAGACTAGCGGACACCTGCCGTGACAATCAGTCTCAAAATTGTAAAAAGGCAGGTGGTGACTCGCCAACTCATTTAGTGGGCCCTACAAACGGCCGCACGCACAGTGCGACAATAGCGCAACATTTCAGAGCGGCTTTGAGGTTGTCGAGAGGTGAGACTGCGGTAGCCAGATCCCGGTAATCCGTTCAAGGGCCGCCGGCGTTATGACATTTTACACTTCCAACCTGGAGCATAGGTCCCGCTCTTGCGAATCCACTCTGGCCGGCCGGTCAAGGCAAGCACAGAGGCGAGGGCCATATAAAAGGGCCCTCTGGAATAGGGGTCCGCGGTGTCGCCACTCACCGTCAGCTCGCCACAAGCTGCCCCCGATTATTATTATTATTATAAGCCCATTCTGTCCCATTGCTGGGCAAAGGCCTCCCCCCTCTTCTTCTATTCATCCCGGTTCTGTGCTATATCTGGCCACCTGGCCAGTCACTTAAAATTCTTAAGTTACTAATATATTATTTACTTTTTACATGCACATCGAAGAGCAAATGCAATTAATCAGTCAACAATGGTGAACTACATTCAAGGCAAGATGAGATAGATATGAAACGGACAGTGGAATACTTCGTCAAGAACTTTAATTATGATGAAGAATAGCTCCTCCAGGAAAGGTGGTAGGTATACATCCTTGGTATTGAAAAATTGGTAAACGGTGTCCGTGCTTAGATTAGCTTTGAATATAAGATTCTATGAAATAGTATGTACTCGTAAGTAATGTAAACAAAAATGTACTATATAATGCATCAATCTGTGTGTTCTATAAATATGCATCAAGGCAACTTGCCTTTTTTAATCTAAATATTTCGTTAAGGTATCTTACGAAAGTATAACCACAGGTAAATGTGAGTACCTAAGAAGTATAGTGTAAAATAGTTGTCATACCTACTGCGTAAAATAGTCAAAATATAAATGAACGTCATAAAGCATTCATACACAAATCTACAGAGTTTCACGGTAAGCTCCATTAAGGCTTGGGTTTTGTGTACTAATTAAAGGAGGATATGTATATTTGGTATATATGTATTAGATACTTAAATACGTAGAAAAGAACCATGACTGAGGAACCAATATTTTTGTTATAAATACTACTTACGCGAAGAGATGCAACCTCCGGGATTCGAACCTCGCTTCGCAAGCAGGGTGACTACTGATTATCGACTAAATTATGGAAGCCGTCATGTAATTAATGTCTACAACAAAAGTATACAAGTGCTATCTTTTACCATTGATAAATAAACGATCGTTTCACATTTAATTTTATTACAAGGGAAACCATTGTCGATTCGCGCATATTTTTAGTTTTATCTTAGAAAATCGTAAGAGAAAAGAGATCTCTATATTGTGTACGGGTACAAATAAATAATTTTATTTATCTTCTATTCGTTTCTGTTGTGTTTGCAGGGAAGTCAAGTCCACCTAGAAGAGCTCCGAGGCGTATTGTCTTGTCGTGTCTTCACCCAGAATCTGTTTTGTCATGACGTATGATGTCAAAGTGATTCTCCCACTAGGAAATTAGTTATTAATTCGTTATTCATTATTCGAGCTTTTGGCGGCAAGTCACTTTCAGGCTAGAGGAAAATGTAATTGAAAAACGTAGTGGTTATGGTAACTATTATATGTATTTATAGAACTGGGGGAAATGTTCAAGAGTAGCTATAGCTGTAGGTATATTAACAAAGGGGTGAAAATTCAATAAAAGCCAATTTTCCGATAGCGAAGTAACTGTGCTGAATATATGTACATATTTTTTATTTAAAATACTTTTTAATTGGTTAAACAATCAAGTCAGGATCTAATTAGCATTTTGGAGAAATCAAGCGATCTTTTGAAGTTTCTTAAGCATGTCCTGTCCATGGCGAATTTTGTATTTATTTAAATAACGTTTCTGTCAGAAATCGAAGAAACTGAAGATGAAGACCAAGGGGACTCTCAGAACTTGGTACACGCATTTCGTTTGCGGCTGTCATAGATGTGGATTATGTTATTTACTTACACCAATATTTTAAAAGTCGATAGGCCCAAAGTAATAAATAAGGCTTAGATTGTGCGAATGCGTGACGATATTGTGTGTGTGTGTGGTGTGGATAGACGACATATTTCTATAATAGATAGGTACAATATACATCATCATCATCATCATCATCAGCCTATGTTAGTCGACTGCTGGACGTAGGCCTCTCCTATTAACTATGCGTATAGACGCATTAGGAGGTAAATGCCCATAATCGCCACGCTGGGCAAGCGGATTGGCAATCGCAGTAATGTGTCCACTATGATGACGCTGCTGCCCATCATCAATCTTGTAAAATGGTCAGTGACACTTCAATCCCTTAGTCGACTCTTACGACACCCGCAGGAGGAGTTGGGGTTGTGACAAATGTATTCTTACTGCCGTCACCACACGGCGGAATAAAGGAATGTCTCCTTTAAGTAAAATTAGCTAGCTTAAGGATTTAAAGTAGTTTTCCTCCAGGGCCTGAGTTTAATTTCTACACTGTATATACTATAGGTACTGAAATAGGAAGATATACTTATATTGAAATAACAAGAAAACAACCATGACCAAGGAACAAATATTCGTCTTCGCCGGGATTCGAATCTTTAACCTCCAGTTTCGTAGGCATAGTCAATGCTAGCTAGGTTATGGATGCTGACAAGTAGAGTTTCCAGTGTCAATAGCAGACTATCAGCAGTAAAGGAAGTCGCCCGTAGGTGCATGAGCTGACAATATTTAAGTATTTACTCGTAGAAGGTGCGCTATATGACGATCTTACATTAATTTAAGCAACTAATAAGCAATACAGGATTTTTGTCAGAGACTATTTCCGATGGCGGGGTCGTTGGGAAATCCTAGAATTTTGGGAACTTCTAAACGGATTTTTAATCAGTTAAGTTCCTCAAGTATTGAGAAATTGCGTTCATTCTTGAAATCCACGTTTACATAGATGTTTAGTACGTTCATGTACATATCAAGCGTATTCATATAAATATTATATTTTTATCAAGTGAAGGGTAAAGAGGTGGGAGATGAATACCTTACAGACAACTAAAGTCAAATTAACATTCTCTATCTATTAATGGTGATGGTTTCCTGCTGCGTAACATAACCAAAACTCTACGGGCATTCAATGGGGGGCCCACCAAGACTTCTGTCGACTTTTGCTAACGACATAGAGACATAGGGTCGGCAAAACGTATGTGACATCACTGTGCCCACGTTTATAAGCTGCAGTAGCTGTTTACCATCAGGTTACTTGTTTGTCATAGTGTAATATAATATAACAAACGTGGAACTGCTGATGACAACGGAACAATCACAAAATATGATACATTTATGTTAGCCTTATTTCATTTCCGTATAATCTTGTAGCCTTTTGGGATCATAATTACAACGGAACCGGTTTAATTCTTGTGGTTAAAGATTGAAACAGACATTATTGTATAATATATTATAACTAGGTACCTACTACTTTTTCATATTTAAGAGAATCACATATTCCGTTTTCTGTTGTTTTCTTGAATATTTAAGTTATATGTAATAAAATGAATAGGTATTACAGATTATGAATATAATTTAGTGATTCTTCGGCTTCGTATTTGGTTCGTGCCTTTTGAGCTGAATTACCTGAGTAGCGTTAGCTTCATGGTGTCATTCATATTTTACAGACAAACGGGTCTTAATCGCGTAAACTTACGTTTAATTATATCCTGACGTTTCGGGCATGACGTTACACCCGTGGTCGCAGGCAGACTGGCGAGAGAATGTATCAACACCTTCGAGCTGCGCGGGTTTTTCGAACTACCCGCACTTGATCTTGATTATTCACTTCTAGGCTAGGGTTGTCACTAGGCCTACACACAACACTCACAACATCCAATGGCTTAAAAATGGATGTTTCACCACGCTTACATTTGTAAATCACGGGATTCCACGCGGACGAGATTCCTTGTCCCTCATTTTGATTAAAATTCCGATGTTTCTTAATTTCAATAGCTTCACGTATTTTTCGGCTATGATGTATACGCTCGGTTGAGAGGACTTTCGGGTTATGGAGCTCAATCCAGTGGTTAGGTCCGGACTCCAACCAATGCTCGGCCACAGCAGACTTATTCGTTTGACGCTTTTTAACAGCCGTGATATGTTCCTTGACCCTTTCCGCTATGGTGCGTTTGGTTTCCCCAATATAGGAACTACCACAGCTACAATCGATCTTATAAACGCCCGGTGTGTGATAAGGTAAAACATCCTTAGGCGACCTTAGATGACCTGCCACCTTTGATAACGGCATGTAAACGGTTGGTATGGAATACTTATTCAAAAGCGTACCTATTTTGTCCGTTACACCCCTGACATAAGGCAAAAATGCTGGTCGCCTTGCAACATCTGGATGTTTCTTCCTCGGTGTTCGTCTGGGTTGCCGTCTGTTCATTATGTAGCCATTTCTCTTCAGAACCTCCTGAACGTGCGATAACTCAATTTCTAGAAATTCAGGGTCACAAAGGTCATGTGCTCTGTTCTTTAGAGAATTAACCACAGACTGAAGCTGGCGGGGGTGGTGGTGAGACAGAGCGTTCAAATACCTGTCAGTGTGTGTGGGCTTCCTATAGACAGTGTGCGCCAAAGAACCATCATCTCGACCTATCACCTTTACGTCCAGAAAAGGCAAACTGCGCTCCGATTCCAATTCATACGTGAATTTGACTTTAGTATGAATGGAATTGAGATACTGGAGTAATTGCTCAACTTCATGCTTGCCACCTCTCATAACGCAAAAGACATCATCGACATACCGTTTCCATAATTTCACTGCCCATGGTTGCAGATCTATGCTGGCCTCGAAATGCTCCATCCAGATATTTGCTAAAACCGGTGCCACAGGGCTACCCATAGCAACTCCGTCGATCTGGAGATAATGCCCCCCTCGATATAAAAACAACAGGATATAATTAAACGTAAGTTTACGCGATTAAGACCCGTTTGTCTGTAAAATATGAGTGATAATCGTGAAAGTTCATGGTGTCATGTTACCTTTGAACGCCTTACATCTTACACAAGATAGGGCTAAAAAATACACCAAAAGTTCGAACCCAATCGAGCAAATGTACCTAAGCCATACGTAAAAGTGTGAGAATCGCTTTGACAGGTGACATCATGGCACCTAAAGGTGTTCTTAACGTTGCAAGCACTTAGTGACACGTTTAGTTGTTCTTGGTGTTCAAGTGAAGATTATTTCGATACGGTAATTATTTATACAATTAAGTACATTAGTATATAGTAGAAATAGTAAACATTTGAATATTATATTGCATAAGTCAACAATTATGTAACATCTCTTTCTTTCACACGTAGACAGAAACAGACGACTATGGCGGCTCTGACTGGCCGGCCAATATTTAGGTACGTAATTATGTTGTAAGTCGGCTCTGCTTTTAGTAGTGTTAAAGTGTGTAAGAGCATATAATTATATGAATACATTACTATTTATTCTATGTAAATATAAAATCCGTCAATAAGGGACCTTTGAAGTTTCCATCGGATTGTCTATGTTATTATTTGTCTGTCAAGTCTTATCATATTATATTGAAATGGTTTTTGTTTAATAGAGGTAAAACTTAAGCAACTATTTTCCGTACACGTAAATTAAGAAAATTCAGAGTTGTCATTTCTTACCACCACTTTTTTCATACCCAGCAAGTTGTGGCTTAGGTATGTGTATTTTAAGATTATTAAGGACAAGACTATATGTATTAAATGCTACATAAAACGTGACTAAATCATGTGGCAATCTATGAGGAATACGTGTATTCATCATCATCAGACTACATCAGCCTATCGCTGGGCAAAAGTCACTTCTATTACTTATACCTACGCAGGACGTAGTAGGAGGTAAATGCCCATACTTAATCGCCATGCTAGGCCAGCGGGTCGGCGATCTCAGTTGTGTGCCCACTATGATGATGGACACATCATCATCAATAAATCCGTCGTCGTGACACTTTATATAATGTAGTCGACGTTTACGATACGCACAGGAAGAGTTGGGATGGTGAGAAATGTATTCTTACCGCCGTCATGCTGCGGCGAGTATTATGGAATATGTGTATTATCGATATGATTATCGGCGCCCAACACCCGCAAGGTTCCATCCTAGTAGCCTCGGCATCGCTTTTCAGTCTTTGCGTTGTTTCCGTTATACGTATGTAACGCAGGCAGTAAGCCGTCGCCAGATTTCGAAGCACTCTTCGAGAGGTTTCGGAAGGATGGATGTGGCTTTGGTGGCTTTAGACGACCCATAAAAATACTGAGGCAAACAACGGAAGACGTTGGGCGGTCTTGTTCCTAATCATTATTTTAACTAACAATTTCATACGTCAATATATTTTTGTAAATTAGCTTTGTTATACAATGTGTGTAATGTGTACCTAAATAGGGTTATAAGCTTATAAGGTTCGATGAAACAATCACGCTAACAATGTATCTATGACATGTACGAGTATAACAACATTCAGTAGGATTTATGAAATACAAAACTAGGACTCGCTTACACGCTTAAAAACTTATAACTTCGCAGGTAAAAGGAGTATTGGAGGAAGTACATATGTAAGTAATTAAGGTAGAGCAGCAGAATACGGAAGATTCCGAGGTAAGTATCAGGTTCGACGCCAAATACCGGTATATAAGTCACGGCCTGCTTATTATTATTCATGTTCATTGATTATCTGGGAAATAGCAATCAGTAACAGGATAAACGCTTCCAAAATAAGTTGTACTCGTACGCTATTTCATTTCAAGAGTCTGATCAAAAAATGAATGGGTATGAGCATCGCTAGCATCTTCAAGCATCTGGACCAGCCTGCTGAGCTCAATTGATAAAGATCATCGATATTTATCAGGCGTGTGCCGTATATATATTTGTATGTATGTATTTATAAATTGTACCGATTGCCAAACACCAAGGAGTACCTGTTTCCTATATCCTATATAGTAGGGTGGATCGATTTTTTTATTTTTGGAAATTCATAAAATAATCTTTATAGATCGATACTTCGTGGCTAGAGAAATAAAAAATATTATGATCATTTTTGGATTTACTTTTATTTTGTACTTCGTTTATAGGCCCAAAAATTTACTCTATTTTTAAGGTTTTTTTAAGAAAAGTCAGTAGTTCGTGGATATTTTCGGGTTTATTTTTATGTAGAAACAATATAACATTATTTGTCATAAATGTAGAATTTGCACAATTTAATTATATGAAAATTATAACCAGTATCGGCGAAAACTGTTTTTCAACTTTGAGGCTCTTGGGGCAGTACTTACCAAATGAATATCGGAAAAAGGTATATTGTTACAGAATGTTACTTTTTACGACTATCATTCTATTGGCCCGCGGTTCCAAAAATCCGAAAAAAAAATTTTTTTCATACTTCAATGTATTCATGGACAAAAATTTTTTTTCATTATTTTCTGAAACGCGGCCCTATAGGAATAACCTGTCTAAAAAGTAACTTTTTCAACAATATATCTTTTTACGATAATCATTCGGGAAGTACTGCCCCAAGAGCCTCAAAGTTGAAAATTATTTTTTGGAGGTACTGCGAACAATTATCATATAATTAAATCACACAAACCTTAAATTTATGAAAAACAATCTTATTTTGTTTATCCATAAAATTAAAACAGAAAATATCCTTGCTCATCCGAGTTTTCTTAAAAAAACCTTAAAAATAAGGCCGATCTTCGGGCTTCTATATGGGGTCCATAATGATAAAATATCCAAAAATGGTCATAATATTTTTTGTTTTTCTAGCCGCATAGTATCGATTCGTAAAGATTATTTTATGATTACCCGAAAATAAAAAAATCGATCCACCCTACTATATAGGTATATAGGATAAAGGAAACAGTAATATTGATAATGAATTATTAAGTAGGTACTTAATAATTAATTATCAATATTACTTTATTCTTTGAATATCATAACATAACTTACAAGTAAACCGCTAATGCTATAGTAGGTACCCGCATGAAAAAATTGTCTGCTAAGTTAACCGTATATTGAATGATAGATAACTTTAATGGTCACTGGTGCAAGTGTTAGAAACTTTTAGTTGAGAAGTACTAGTAATGGACACTTCAAACGTAGTCCTAAGAATATATAGGATACCTACGGTTCTAAAGTTTATGTCGGGAAACAATGCATAACTCTTACTTTAAATAAAAAGGAATATTCATAATAATGTACACGGTTCCACATGTACGGAATCACTTATAGTCGAAGACACTATTGGAATCCAATAGGGTCCTTGACCATTACGAGGGTTGCGTAGTGAAACCCGATAAGTCGAACAAACCGATTTTTTAAATACGAACTATATACACCAGCGTCAAGTTGTTAATTAAATTGGTAATATCTGAGCGTTTCAACCGCCTAATTTTGGTGGCATCATTTTTGCCGAAGTTTCTAAACTTCTCAATGTTATCCTTCGTCATTTCATTTAGTATAAGGTACCGGTCCTCCTTCAAATGACATGATAAGTAGCACATTGTAACCAATAGAAACTTCGGCAAGAATGTTGCCACCAAAATTAAGCGGTTGAAACGCTCGGATATTCACCCACCTACCTATACTATGTATAGTTGGTATATGAATGCAAATTAAGAAAATTAAATGATTGACTAAATAGATTCATAAGTCTGGAGGCTAGCATATCTTGTGTTTAACAGTAGCACGCTGCTTTTTCGCGGCTACCAGTCTCTTGTTAATCAGTATAATCGAAAAGAGATGGCTAGCTGCGTGTTGCTTTCATACACAAGATGTGCTAAGGCCACTGTGTCTCATGGCGGAGATCACTGGCGGGCTAGAATATCTTGTATTTGACATCAACTTACAGATACACATCTCCTTTTAATCTATGCAATCGAAAAGAATCTGGTAGGTGCAAGTTGCTGTTAAACACAAGATGTGCTAGGGCCACTGATTCACATCATTGGAGTAGGTGGAGTTATGAGAATATTTTAATATTTTGTATGGGATACTCCAAAGCTTATACTATGAAAAATACTATTGTAATTGTAATAAAATAAAATTGTTAAAAAGGTCCTAATTGTTTCATTTACTATAACTATAAAACATTAAGGTTGTTCGATTGCCATATATATTAAATTCGCATATTTTTATAATGTGGTAATACGTTACGGCTTGCTAAACCACAAGCAATTCTTTACGCTTAGCACATGTTCGGAGCGACAGTATGTCGCTGCGAGATAGATTTCCCGTCTTTTACTTACTATTATTAATAAAAGGGACGGATAGTCTATCTCGCAGCGACATATTGTCGCACCAATCATGTGCTAACCGTACTTATATGGAAATCAAACCACTTTAATGCGGGAATTACACTGAGCCGTGCACCTAAAGCAAAGTATGTTGCTTAGTAACGACGCATGATGCATTAGACGAACAACGACGAAGTGTAATTGTCACTTAATGCGAAAAGTTTGATTTATTATAAATCCATTATTCATCGATAAATGAAGGGGTTATTTTATAGTGTTAAATATTATTTGACATAAACCAATAAAAATACAAATCTAGGTACAGCATGCTTATAAAACCGTAAGAGTAGTTCCAAAATCTATGCCTCTCTTTTCGTTGTAAGCTTTATCACGTTGTGGTGCTGCTGGGGCATATACATACAGGATAGAAATACATAGTAATTGAGACTGATACATATTTTAGAGTAACGTAGGCATCAGGCTAGCATAATATCTTATGCGCAATACCAACACGCGCTCTTCTCACGGGCTACTAGTCCCTTATTGATTGTATTGATAAAAAAGAGACGGGTAGCCCTATGAAGGCCGCGAGCTACTGTCAATCACCAGTTGTACTAGGACCGCATACACAGTTTTAAAACCATAGACATAAGCGTTATGCGAAGCATTTGACGATTCTAGTTCACCTT
>JALPQI010031973.1:0-11983 GCA_025490895.1 Thaumatotibia leucotreta
TATATATTTGTATGTATGTATTTATAAATTGTACCGATTGCCAAACACCAAGGAGTACCTGTTTCCTATATCCTATATAGTAGGGTGGATCGATTTTTTTATTTTTGGAAATTCATAAAATAATCTTTATAGATCGATACTTCGTGGCTAGAGAAATAAAAAATATTATGATCATTTTTGGATTTACTTTTATTTTGTACTTCGTTTATAGGCCCAAAAATTTACTCTATTTTTAAGGTTTTTTTAAGAAAAGTCAGTAGTTCGTGGATATTTTCGGGTTTATTTTTATGTAGAAACAATATAACATTATTTGTCATAAATGTAGAATTTGCACAATTTAATTATATGAAAATTATAACCAGTATCGGCGAAAACTGTTTTTCAACTTTGAGGCTCTTGGGGCAGTACTTACCAAATGAATATCGGAAAAAGGTATATTGTTACAGAATGTTACTTTTTACGACTATCATTCTATTGGCCCGCGGTTCCAAAAATCCGAAAAAAAAAATTTTTTTCATACTTCAATGTATTCATGGACAAAAATTTTTTTTCATTATTTTCTGAAACGCGGCCCTATAGGAATAACCTGTCTAAAAAGTAACTTTTTCAACAATATATCTTTTTACGATAATCATTCGGGAAGTACTGCCCCAAGAGCCTCAAAGTTGAAAATTATTTTTTGGAGGTACTGCGAACAATTATCATATAATTAAATCACACAAACCTTAAATTTATGAAAAACAATCTTATTTTGTTTATCCATAAAATTAAAACAGAAAATATCCTTGCTCATCCGAGTTTTCTTAAAAAAACCTTAAAAATAAGGCCGATCTTCGGGCTTCTATATGGGGTCCATAATGATAAAATATCCAAAAATGGTCATAATATTTTTTGTTTTTCTAGCCGCATAGTATCGATTCGTAAAGATTATTTTATGATTACCCGAAAATAAAAAAATCGATCCACCCTACTATATAGGTATATAGGATAAAGGAAACAGTAATATTGATAATGAATTATTAAGTAGGTACTTAATAATTAATTATCAATATTACTTTATTCTTTGAATATCATAACATAACTTACAAGTAAACCGCTAATGCTATAGTAGGTACCCGCATGAAAAAATTGTCTGCTAAGTTAACCGTATATTGAATGATAGATAACTTTAATGGTCACTGGTGCAAGTGTTAGAAACTTTTAGTTGAGAAGTACTAGTAATGGACACTTCAAACGTAGTCCTAAGAATATATAGGATACCTACGGTTCTAAAGTTTATGTCGGGAAACAATGCATAACTCTTACTTTAAATAAAAAGGAATATTCATAATAATGTACACGGTTCCACATGTACGGAATCACTTATAGTCGAAGACACTATTGGAATCCAATAGGGTCCTTGACCATTACGAGGGTTGCGTAGTGAAACCCGATAAGTCGAACAAACCGATTTTTTAAATACGAACTATATACACCAGCGTCAAGTTGTTAATTAAATTGGTAATATCTGAGCGTTTCAACCGCCTAATTTTGGTGGCATCATTTTTGCCGAAGTTTCTAAACTTCTCAATGTTATCCTTCGTCATTTCATTTAGTATAAGGTACCGGTCCTCCTTCAAATGACATGATAAGTAGCACATTGTAACCAATAGAAACTTCGGCAAGAATGTTGCCACCAAAATTAAGCGGTTGAAACGCTCGGATATTCACCCACCTACCTATACTATGTATAGTTGGTATATGAATGCAAATTAAGAAAATTAAATGATTGACTAAATAGATTCATAAGTCTGGAGGCTAGCATATCTTGTGTTTAACAGTAGCACGCTGCTTTTTCGCGGCTACCAGTCTCTTGTTAATCAGTATAATCGAAAAGAGATGGCTAGCTGCGTGTTGCTTTCATACACAAGATGTGCTAAGGCCACTGTGTCTCATGGCGGAGATCACTGGCGGGCTAGAATATCTTGTATTTGACATCAACTTACAGATACACATCTCCTTTTAATCTATGCAATCGAAAAGAATCTGGTAGGTGCAAGTTGCTGTTAAACACAAGATGTGCTAGGGCCACTGATTCACATCATTGGAGTAGGTGGAGTTATGAGAATATTTTAATATTTTGTATGGGATACTCCAAAGCTTATACTATGAAAAATACTATTGTAATTGTAATAAAATAAAATTGTTAAAAAGGTCCTAATTGTTTCATTTACTATAACTATAAAACATTAAGGTTGTTCGATTGCCATATATATTAAATTCGCATATTTTTATAATGTGGTAATACGTTACGGCTTGCTAAACCACAAGCAATTCTTTACGCTTAGCACATGTTCGGAGCGACAGTATGTCGCTGCGAGATAGATTTCCCGTCTTTTACTTACTATTATTAATAAAAGGGACGGATAGTCTATCTCGCAGCGACATATTGTCGCACCAATCATGTGCTAACCGTACTTATATGGAAATCAAACCACTTTAATGCGGGAATTACACTGAGCCGTGCACCTAAAGCAAAGTATGTTGCTTAGTAACGACGCATGATGCATTAGACGAACAACGACGAAGTGTAATTGTCACTTAATGCGAAAAGTTTGATTTATTATAAATCCATTATTCATCGATAAATGAAGGGGTTATTTTATAGTGTTAAATATTATTTGACATAAACCAATAAAAATACAAATCTAGGTACAGCATGCTTATAAAACCGTAAGAGTAGTTCCAAAATCTATGCCTCTCTTTTCGTTGTAAGCTTTATCACGTTGTGGTGCTGCTGGGGCATATACATACAGGATAGAAATACATAGTAATTGAGACTGATACATATTTTAGAGTAACGTAGGCATCAGGCTAGCATAATATCTTATGCGCAATACCAACACGCGCTCTTCTCACGGGCTACTAGTCCCTTATTGATTGTATTGATAAAAAAGAGACGGGTAGCCCTATGAAGGCCGCGAGCTACTGTCAATCACCAGTTGTACTAGGACCGCATACACAGTTTTAAAACCATAGACATAAGCGTTATGCGAAGCATTTGACGATTCTAGTTCACCTACTCGCCGCCAATTTGATTATTCTATTGGTCGCTAGATGTCTTTAGTAAAATAAAAATTAATATTTAAGCTATTTATTGCTATGATTATCGGGCATTTCAATTCTAATTTCGACCATTTTAATATACATACGTACGTGTAGCATTTAGACATCATTATTACTACTTGTATTGATTTTGCATTCTTTCGTTAAATCACGATGTCATTATTAACTCAAAAAAATATTTAAGAATACAATTTGAGCTATTTCACAAAAACAAAACAATATATTATTAAAGGTTAGCGTAATTTATTAACGAATTCACCTTATCATATAAAAATACGGACACCCTAGGGCTTGTAAACATTCTAAGAGTGACTGACGAAACTGACGTTGATTTTACACTTGTGATTAATATTTTTAAGAAACGCTATTCATAACTACTTGTATTTTATACACTACATACATTCCCCTGACACATGCCAGACACAAGTCGGCCATTTTATTGAAGAATAGTAGATGACATATATTGTCACTTAAATTTTAAAAGGACGTATTTTCTTCTTATGAAGATTATGATGCACATGAGTGACAATGACATTAACATAACATTTATAATGGCCATTGCGTTTCCACTTTGCTTAGTAAATAAACCTCTTTTTTACTCTATGATTACTACAAGTGCTACCTCCATGTAGCACTTGTAGAATCATTTGTTAGAGAAACAGAATTAAACCACACTTGTGTAATTGAGTTTTATACGTAAACTTGTAGACTTGTGAACTTGTAATGTACGAGAAATAGGCCCCTGGTAGTCTATTGTTTTCCCTACAGTTATTTAACATAATATTCATATGCCCGAATCTAACTTGCCCGGATTTCATTTGCCCGAATGATTTGTTTACCATAAAAATTGTATGACATAGGTACTGGTTGTTTACCCGAATATTACCTTCCATAATCATACAATGCCATCCTATTTCTTTTCCATATTATTAAGTGCAATAATATGGTTTAATAGAATATTCAAATACTAGAAGCAATTGTTGCCATATTAATTGTTGACCATATTATTAAGTGCAATAATATTATTTAATGGAATATTCAAACGCCATCAGTAATTATCAGTTTTTTCAAATAAGTACTAGCTACATTATTAAAAGTTACAAGCATTTGAAAAAAACGGGCTTCTGGGAACCGGTCGACGAAGCTTCTATTTCTGCTCTAAGGGATAAAAGGTACCTATCGAACCTATCCAGGCTAGGGTGGGAGAACTACAATATGTCCTTTTTTAATGCGGGGGCTCCGCCCCCCGAGCCCCCTTGTCGGGGGCTTCGCCCCCGTCCCCCCATTTTTTGGTTTTGCAAAAATGAGGAAGCGTAAACAATGAATTAAAATACTTAAGTATTTTTTAGTCCACGCTTTTCACTCCGCGCTCTACCCTAGAAACCTATCCAGTATCCAAGTTGGTTTTGCCCTGGTTTATTACTTGAACATATTTTTTAAACCATTCACCTAGCAATGTGTATGCACAAAATTAAGTAGGCTAAACGAGTAGGATGCCATTTAACATTATGCCAAATATTCTCGGCCAAAAAGTTTTGGACGATCGACGTTATCTGACAACACAGGCACCCAGAATACTGTTCTAACCTAACCTATCCTACTTTCTAATAGCAGTTTCACTTTGTGGAGGGTCATTTGGATGACAAGTTATGTTATCCAAATGTTTGCCCAGTGGCAGCGATGTGGGAGACATTACATACATTGTATACAGCGTGTTTTTCTTCATATGCTATAACTTTAAGGGAAGCTTATTTAGGTCAAATATAATTAATTTCTCTATAAAACTAGTGTTTTAACTCTTACCGTTATTCAGTTATTAAAAAAATAAGTTTAATCACTGAACATGTGTATTGCAACCTTTATTACATTCTAATGTTACTTATTTTGACATGTGCCGTCAGTCACCTGAGATTAACTTTAATTTAATTCTTAAGGTTCTCTCACACTTACCATTTCATTTATTTTGTATGAAAACGAAAAAAAATATTTTTTATCGAATTTTCCAAAACCGTTATACCAGGGTTCTGTCTTTTCTCCGAACTTTTTTTGTCCGAATTTCATTTGCCAACCAACATTTCGCCGATGGTTCACTTTGACAACCAACAATTAGCAAATTTTTGTATGACAACGTTTCATTTGGCAGAATTATTATAAAACGGATTATTGTAATGACTTTTAGCATACTGATCATTTGTCAAACCTTTCACTAGACCTAACAACTATAACACGAATAACGTTTCACCAGTGTTTGAACTAAGTAAAAAGTACACATTTAAACCGATCTTTAAAATTATTATTGCTCATGTACTTGTCTTAGACAAATATGAAGCTAATTGATTAAAAAGAACCATAGTCAAAAAAAAAAATTATGCAGATTTCTGACTCCTCTAAGAAACTAACTAACCAGCACTTTACCTGCTGTTGTTGTTGTTGTTTAGCATGTTTCTGAACTTGCCTACAAAAAAATAACATTAAAAAACATTTTACAGAGTCCTGTTAGGTACGACGACGAGCGAAGCGAGGAGGAGTGTTAGGTGAAACCGCGACCATACAGCGAACCGACTCTTTTGTTATTCCCTTGGCATTGCGTTCCCTCATCAGTTTCATCTAAATTACTATTTAGAACCGGACTTTTAATTGTTTATCAACATTAATATAAAACCCCGTGTAAGCTGTTATTAAAAAAACATAAACATACCTATATAAAATTCACCCCAAACTATACCCAAAAACATTAGTCATTATTTAGTTAACTAAATGCCAGCTAAACTATAAACCACATGAAAATATGTATTATAAAAAGTTCCAATTAAAAACCAAGCCCAAAGATAGAATTGCCAACCATTTAGTTGGGAAATGAAACGATTTCATAAGATTCAATTGGAACATGATCTTTCGGCGAAATGACTTTATGTGAAAAATTGGTTGCGATGTAATATTCGTACAAACAATTTTCGGAGATGATTTAGAGAACCCGTTATACCAGACAACTGCTATTAATGGCCCAAGTAACCTGTCTAATTTATCGCAAATCGAAACGAACACCCTGTATATAGTTTAGGTCCCCGTAGTTCTTAAGGTAGGTTTAGTTTAGCATAGTACAGTTTTTGTTTTTATCTTTATTTTTGTTACTTACATTGTTTTCATATCATACACAGTTATGTTATGGCATGTAATATTTACGGATTCCGATGATTGTGACAAAAAACATTATAGGAATTGACTTTTCTGGTAGTTCATTTGGATTTCGATGATTCTGACAAATTACATTATGAAATTTGTTTTTTTAGGGGAAACAAAGTTTCTGGCAAATGATTAATATAGTAAACAATAAGTATGGCATAAGATGTTATGAGAAACAATATTATGTCTGTTGAATAGGATGGCAAATAAAATTATGGCAAATGAAATTCTGGCAAATGGGGGTATCCCCGCTCATAATTAGGTATATGACATATGACCTATACGTACAGACGTTAATTGCTACGCCTAGCAAGCGGGATGGCTATCGCAGTAGTGTGTCGGTTATGATGACGCCGCCGCCCATAATTGATATTTAATAAGTGACACTTCAATCCCTTACTCGACTTTTACGACACCATCCATTAGAAGACTTGAAGTGTTGACAAATGTATTTTAATGCCTTTATTAGGTAGATTTTTTTAAATATAATACATAATTACTTTAAAATATCTATCAGAAAATAATTGTACATACTAAATCATACAATATATTAATTAACTTTTAAGTTTAATGCAGTTTACCAATTATTCACTCTAATTAATATAGCATATTCAATAATATTCATTATTTATTCACCACCGCTTTCGCCAGATTTCATCGTCTGCAAACATGGCACATTACATTTTCAGTTATTAAGCGAAACAAAACACATTCACAAACCAGAACATATTTTTTTGTAACTCATCATCATCATCATCATATCAGCCGAAAGACGTCCAATGCTGAACATAGGCCTCCCCCAAGGCTCTCCCGGAGCAGAACTAAAGTAACCGAAATAGCTCTCCGAATCGCTAAACTGAAGTGGCAGTGGGCGGGGCACATTGCGCGTAGATCCGATGGCCGTTGGGGCGGAAAGGTTCTCGAGTGGCGGCCACGTACCGGAAGGCGCAGCGTGGGTAGGCCCCACAAGGTAGACTGATGACCTGGTGAAGGTCTCAAGAGTCCGCTGGATGCAGGTGGCACAGGACCGGTCATTGTGGCAATCTTTTTGTAACTAAATATGTGTTTTTTTTAATTTTGAAATGATTAGCCTTTTTTTAATAAACATATTACGTAATTTTTAATGGTAATGTAGTGGGTATTAGTAGCATTACAGACAAGAATGGTGTCATCATGTAACAAAAGTTTTCCTTAGTAACGTACAAGGCCGCACTGCTGTAGGCGCGGGTCCAGTCGGGGGTCGTATCAACGCAATTAGCGACAATAACCAGGGACACACATCAAAGACCCCACCACCCACCGCGCCGTCAAAAGATTCATTAAACGAAATCAAGCTCATTCCAGCCCACCAGCGCCGCTCTCCACCACCAAATAAATAGTCCATTGCGCACCCGTAACGAAAACAAAGACTAAATAAAAACAATTATCTCTGAACTATTGTTGTCTATGCTCGGGAGCAAAAGTTCTTCAGAGAAATGGAACCGTTTTGTAGAATAATACCACAAAAGGATACTTTTCCATTTCAATGCGAATGCAATTATGTGGAGTTTTAGAGGGACGATCCGTAGATAAAAGCACCGGTGGGCAGTGTCATTAAGAATATGTCGGCTGGAGAAGGGTTAGATTAGGACGTCGGTGTGTTACGTGGTCGATTAAAACTGGTCTTATATTTCCATTGCTCACCGATAACAAGCGAATCGAATACTCAAATAACCAGTGTAACTCAAGAACCGTGACAGGTATGCTATACCTAAAGTGAATTTATGCTGGTTAGCTTATGTGATAGATTAGCGTATGCTCAAATCGCTACAGGAATAGCACAGATCGCAACGCGGGTTGACAGGGAGTCCGTATGTCCGCCTCGACCTTTTTTGACCATGCCTTTTTTACCAAGCGCCAAAATAATTCGTATACAACGCACGTTTCTGGATCGATCCTAGTTGAATATACTGAAGGTCCAACTCTTAGTCCCGAATCTGGTCTATAATTTCATTTAAATTGAATCAACCAAACCAAAGGCACAGACACAGTCTAAACGGCTAATCGAATTGTATTCAAAGTCTCGGGGTAGTGTTTATAGTGCAAGACCCCCAACTGGACTACCTATAATTTTAAATAAATTATAAGTATGTCGCAATAGCTAAAGTGAACAGCATAGATCATATTTTGACGATTTTTATGCCTGTTTCTTACTCATTATAAATCGCATAAGTCTTTTTTAATGCAGAAAAAAAGATTGACTGGATACATATTGGAGTCTTTACGTGTCACGGTTGATTTTTGCATGTTTGTACATTGTATGTGCATTTGTGCAGGCAAGTACATCAAAGAGCACTTCACTGCATCCTAAAGTAAGTCAGGTCTAAGGGTGGGTTCGTACGCAAGTCAGACAAGAAGAAAAATAATTTGTCGGTAGTTAATGTGCACAGGTTTTTGCTTCATATTCCTAGAGCGTATTTTTGCCCAGTCGTCCTCGTTTGAATTGTAATTTTGATAACGGGAACGTTTGTCATTCACTTAGCTGTATTCAGCTGAATAATATCACTCTGCGGGAAGTCGAAACTGCTATCAAGAGGCTTAAGTCATGCAATTCTGTTGGATCGGACTACTTACCCGTTTATATCATTAAGGGATATGTATGTAGAGCACTTGACTACGACTACATAAAGGATATAATATTATGAGGAAGATTGTATGGGTAAGACCGATCCCAAAGGCATGTAAAAAAAGGGATATCGAAAATTATAGGCCTATTGCCATTCATTCAGCCTTAGCGAAGTTGTTCGAGTCCATACTCCATAGTAGCCTGTCAAATCAAGTGAAACCATTCCTTTCTCTCTCTCGATTCTGGCATCAGCACCCGAGAGCGACCTGCTTGCGTGGCGATGGGCGATTGTGTGTAAGAAATGCCGTTCAAATTATATTATGTAGTTTCACGCTGTCTAATACACTAAATTAAATTAAATTAAATTATTGAAAATATGAATTAAACTCAATAAACTAATGAGTTTCGGTCGCTGTAGACGAATACAGCTTTGAGACATATATAAAAAATACCTTGCTAATAAACGTATTCTGACAAAATACGCTAAAGCGTGTAGGTAGACTATACCTTTCTAGCTACATCACTAATGCATCCGAGGCAGAATGAGGAATCACAGACAAAATGCACAACTACGGGACAGTGGACGTCCCATAATAGCGAGGCACGCGCTATCGCGGGATATAATAACGCCATTAAACTTCTGGCCAAGGTCCAGCGACCGCTGATGCGGCCGATCCGACCGGCCAATTTACTGATGCGCCCGGTTTATATTCCAGCCTCACTTTATAACGCAATCGAAAGCGCGATTTAGTTGAACTGAGTGATAATAAAAGTTAGAACAGGCTAAAGCTGTATTATCGTGCAGGGTAGTTTTTATTCAAACGTCCTCTTATAGTATTTTATGCAATAGTGGTATTATGAGGGGTCAAAAAATGCGAGAGGCGTGAGTTGCGATACGAGCCCGAAGGGCGAGTATCGCAATTGAAGACGTCGCGAGCATTTTTTGAACTAATAATACAACGTTGCATACTATACTTTTTCTACGACTAAGTGGCATAGCATACACAGAACAAATAAAATATCATACATTACTGAACGCCACACATCTATTCCAGTTGTCACCAATAAACACCTAGTATGTATTGTATATAAACAAACTAAAATAATATTGTTAGCTCATACATACCTGCACTCCCAAAAGGAGCAGGTAGAACATTAGAAATTAATAATAATAATGAAACAAATCACATTTTTTAGGCACTGCACATTGGCACAAACTATATGCGAATCGACTTGAATCAACTACCTACCTATACAGAACTGGGGGCCGTCCACGAATTTCGAAATTCGCAAAAGTCGAGCATCCGTTTCTGTCACTCAAATAATAATCTTGTTGAAGTGACAGAGACAAATGATCGAAACTCAATTTCGAAGTTCGCGGTAGGACTTTCAACTGCTAGCGGAAAGCGGGAAGGTTTTTTTTAATGCAGCTGTCATTGTCTATGGATAAGTTTGCTTTTAAAACCGCGCTTAGTTGCCAGAGTTAAAAATAAGTAATTTTGCATAATATGAAGTTTGTAATTGGTTCAAAAATATATTATATCACATTGTTAATTTAAAAAACAAAACCTTTCTTTTAAAATTCTATTTTAACCTTATATTATTTTAATTTATAATTATTGTAATAAATAATCTGGTACTAATATTGGTAGCAGTGTAAAAATTCGAAGATCGGAACAAATTCAATATGGCGTCTATCATAGGTGTGATGTGGCAGTCTGTGGTAGCACGCAGTGCGTTTTTGAGTCTGTTCGGAAAGTGACGACCTCTGGCAGCGAGAGACGCCCATATATATCACGTGCCTTCTCTTATCGAACAACGATGCGACATTACGATACCGGCTGACAGTGCGTTTTTGAGAAATAGACTATAGACTTTTGACAGATGTAATTATGTATATCTTAACAATAGTGTGCGTAGCTATGTAACTAGCAAAAAAAAGGTCAGGAGTAGAAAAAATATATAATAAATCAACTAAATGGATCATTAGGGTCACCATAATGTGCAATTGTGCATCTCGTGAGCTCGCGAGCATTAATTATTCAGGGATGGCAAACTCAAGGTAATACCCAAAAAAAATTAATGTTTTGATGTTAAAATGTGCCTCTCTGCATGTAATGAAATGAACGGAATTATAGATAGTAGTATTTTATATCATTTATTTTACCAAACATATAAATTATTTATTATTAATTGTCATTTCAAACTATTGCCTGATATTAAATTAAGAATAATATACCTTAAGCCAGCATACCTGGCAAAGACCGGGATAACGCTAGGTAGTAGAAGAAAAAGATACCTTTAGCTTTGCAAGACAGATATGAAGTTGAAAATATCTACACCAGGCAGATAGGAAGAAATGAACAGTAGTAGAAGTAGTACCACTAGCAGTTGTAGCAGTAGGGGAGGTAGGGGAGGGAAGGGCAGTTGGGAGACATGGGCACCCCCTTTTTATTCTGATTTGATCAAAGATTTTATTTTTTTCTTGATTTGGTAGTTTACTTTACCGACTGGCAACACTATTCATCCATAGACTATCTGTATTTTCTGTCAGTTGTGAAACACAAACACATTTGAAGGTTATGCGCTCGTAAAAGTAAATATTTTGCTGCGGTTTCGGATTGTAATAAAGAGAAAACTAATTAAAGGTATGTGTATTTTCTATTATTTATCTATTGTATATTTACTAATCTATGAATTAAACTGAAATTCAAGCCTAAATATGTAGATTCAAAAAAATACCGGTAACCTATGTCGAAAATGTATACGGAGGGAGCAATGGGCATTTGGCGCGCGGGTGGTTTGGGCATGCCCAATGCTCCCTCCTATTATGTTCAGTATAGGAGGAGTAGAGCCAATATTTAAGGTTTATTTTTAATTACAGAAAGATGCCGTTTAAATTCAAAAAGAAAGGATTGCGACGGGAAATTCCTAAAGATTTAATATTACGAGCCATAGAAGAAGTATCAAAAGGTTCAAAAATAAAAACTACTGCTGATAAATACGGAATCCCTAGATCTAGTTTGCAACGGTACCTAAAACAAGATTCCATAAAGGATTTTGGTTTCGATTATTGACATTGTTTAGTAA